>CALNHX010003458.1:0-149665 GCA_940337035.1 Agriotes lineatus | reverse complement strand
GTCATCCACATAAAAACTTTAACTCAGAATGTTCATTCACTACTGCGATCTCAGCATCAGTGCGGAAGTAATCGCAGTGTCAAGCAGAGGCAATTAACGGCGCAGAGAGGAGCTAAAAATCGAGAAAATTAATCGGAAACAATTTCGTTATCACATGCATCTGGAACAGAGCGAGTACAAGCCTGCAGCGCTAGGTTATCACGATTCGTTTGTAGTTCGTGTTGTGATTTGCATTCGGCTCCGCTGCATAATGCCGTGCATTGAGTTATCAGAATATCGTTTGTTGCTGCTAATTTATATCGCTGTTACGTCGACGTATTTTACATACCGCGGACATTTTCTTATTCCGCGCTACTTCTGCTCTGGAAATCCCTTCTGAGCAGATTTATGCGATCGAAAATCCGCCGACCCACTTCTTCGCCACTCTTGCTTTCTGCCATTGTGCGTGGCTCACCTTAACCTTAAATTTCAGTTCCCAACCAACAATGCGCCTTATCGCGTTATAAAATGTGGGTTGTTTATATAACGCGTGATTCATTTGCGGAACAAAAGAAGTGTAAGTGAATACAGGCGCAGAAATCCCAGATTAATTAAATAAGCTCCTTAATTGCTTTGCAAATATTTCACGCTTAATTACCTCGCCTGATTCATCGCCTCGAGTCTCCACTTTCTTCTTCTGTTCAGGACTGATGGCTGTTGAAGAATGGACTGTTGTCAATCTGCAACTAAGTGTTTTTAGTATAGCCATCGAATTTCTATATTATTAGAAGTGCTGGTTGTCCGACGTTATGCGATTTTATAGCTTTGCGATGCACTAAAAGTCTAGTAAGAGGGGCAGTAGTGCAGGAAATGGACCATTTTACAATCAGCCTTAATGGAAGATTGTGCAAAGCTGCTATGTTTATAAATAAACAACAGAACTGGACTGGTATTTACGTTTTATGTGGATGTTGCAATGTTGGAAGCTAAATTTATGTAAATGCAAGCAGAAATTGATCTTGAAAGTACTTACGTGAATAGGTCGTCATCGTAGTTGGTTTTTATAGTTGCTATCATTAATTATTGTTCTGGTTTTAGTGTTTAAGTTTGCTCTCTAATCAAGCTAATTTTTCCACCATCAATCATTCCCTGCTCTTCTGCTGTGAACTAGTTTCGTGGTGCGAGCTTGTGCGATCACTAATCCTTTAAAAATGCTTACAGTAATTATGATTCTTTAGCATCGGTAGCCCTCCACGCCTTGTCGCCTAATTATACTAGAAAAAGCTCTGCACAGTTAGTTTCTTTATAAATGCTGATATTGAGAGCAATTACTGTGGCTTAATTTTCTTCTAGACTGATCAACCTAATTCTTGAGGGATCATCAATCATCCGTCCAACGTTAAAATGGAACAGTAAACTTCTTCAACTCTAACACTGCTTTTTAAAGTATTTATGTTGCCTCAAGGCTTATTTTAACCTTCAAAATAACGACGAAAATGAATTGTTTTGAATACTGTAATGGTAATAATAGAAGTGACAAAAGTTAGAAGCTTGTAATATTGTGCGTTATAAAAGTGAGCCCTGAGTTGTTTCATGGAAAGCTATAATATTGTTCGTGACTAAAGTGAATTGCCTCATGAAAACTTGTAATATTGTGAGTTATAAAAGATAGTCGTAAGTTTTCTCATGGAAACTTGCAATACTATTAGCGACGAATGTAAGTTGACTCGTGAACATTTTTAATGTTGTGAGTGGTAAAAGTGAGTTGAGTTATGCACACTTGAAATATTGCGACTTAAGTGATCCGTGAGTTTTCGCATGGAAATTTCTAATATGTAACAAGAGGAAGTTGCTTCATCGAAACTTGTAATGCTATAAGTTATAAAAGTGAGTAGTGAGTTTTCTCATAGAAACTTGTAACATTGTGAGTTATAGAAGTGAATGGTGAAATGTCTCATGCAAACATGTAATATTGTGAATTATAATAGTGATTCACAACTGTCGTGAATCGCCTCATTGAAACTTGCAACTTTGTGATTTATAGAAATAAGTTTTGCCTCATAGAAGCTTGTAACAGTGTGAATTATAGAAGTGAGCGAGAAACTCGCTACATCATGAATAGCAAAAGTGAGTAGTGACAAGTCTCATGGAAACTTGTAATACAGTGAGTTATAAAAGTCCATGAGTTGCCTCACCGAAGGTGCTAATAATGTGATTGACAAAAGTAAGTTGCCTCATGGAAATTTGTAACATTGTGAGTTATAAAAGTGAGTCGTGAGTTGTCTCATAGAAACTGACAATAATATGAGTAATAAAAATGAGTTGCCTCGTGGAAATTTCTAATACTGTGGGTCATAAAAGTGTATTGTGAGTTTTCTGATGGAAAATTGTAATAATGTGAGAGATAAAAGTGAGTCGCGAGTTGTCTCGTTGAAAGTTGCAATATTGTCAATTATATAAGTGAACCATCAGCTGTCTCATGGATGTATTATTGCATTCTAGCTTAGAAACATTCAAATTGTAGTAAGCGAAGTTGAACAATGTGAGCTGTAATGCTGAAAATCTGAATCAAAGTTTCTAGGGTGCAACGGGCTAGTACTTTCATTAATGGTGGTTATGAAAATGATAATTGTCAGTAAAAATACATTGTCATTTGTTAATAGCTTACATTAAGTAGACAGTATTGCCATATTGCGATTTAGAAACATATAAAGAGTTAATCGTCAATAATAACCATTAGAAGAGCTGCAATATTTTGAGTTACAATCAATTTTAGTTATGGGGATAAAGGATTATCCATTGTGGGTTGCAACTAGTAAAAGCCGTTGTTGTGAGTTACAAATACTAGCAGCTGTGGCCAAGAGTGGTCATATACGATCAATTGTAATGGTTTGAAGTTGAATTCGAGAGGCATTATCGTTTTGTAAGCTAACAAAGGAAACTTGTACAACTCCTACAAAGGTGTTAAATGGACGATTTTTAAATCTGCACTCATGCGATATGTAAACATCAAGAGTTGTGAACCTAATTTGTAGCCACACAATGGAAATCTAGAAATTAGTCGATTTTCCATCAAGATCGCCGAAGTCTGCGACTTGGAGCAACAATACTGCATTCGCATTTATAGACGACCGGCGTCCCATAACTTATAGCAGCCGTTGGTAATACTTTCGTTATTATCTGAACGCGTATGTTGTAATGCACATAACAAGTGCCTATTAAGTGGAGGCAGGGCACTTTCTCGCGATTTGCATGACCTCCGACCCTCGTCTTAACGCCCTCGCAACACCTCGACGGACACGCGATCGCCCGCGATCTCGAGCTCCGTTATGGCTCGGAATCCCGCGAATAGGGAACTTATCTCGATTTTGCGACTCCATGGGCTTCCGGAGGCCCGAGGAAATCGGCACCGAAACGCCCGGAGAAATCACTTAGCAAAAAGAGAAACTTAATTGCTGGTTTTTACAATGCTTTCAGAGCGATTTGGCTAATTGGGAGTACAATATTTATATAACTTCACGCTTTTACGAATTCTATTAAATGCTGAAACAATTGCATTTCCGCAATTCTGGAACTGGCAGTTTACATCGACTTTCTAGATGTATTCGATAGGAATTTGCTTTATATTTCGTGACCCGCGGCGCTCAACTGTCGTACTGTTTCACAAAAATTAATGGATTTGAATGGTTTACATTCACGTTAACGTAATGCTAAATCACAGTTCTCACAGGACTGGACTTGATTTATCAGATCTGTGGTTGCCGTCAATGTCAATAAATTTCAGCGAAATCTCCGCTAATGCACAATCGATAAAGGCGAAGTTCAAAAATTGTAGTAGAGTCGTTATCTGCTTTATTCTTGGTCTTCCCTTTCTTCTTCTTGTATATTTTGCTTTTTTTTTGCTGCGATTCATTATTTGCTGTTTTTTGCTTAATGGTTTTCCATTTGCAGACTATTTCCCCTATTTTTAATACTCCTCAAGTTGTTTCTGCATTTTTTTGCCTTATCCTTTTGAGGATCTAGAAAAACCATCTCAGGTTCAATTTTTTTCCAATTACTTTCTATATTACATAGTAAGTTATATTTCATTGTTTAGAATTGTGTGTTTTTTAATGCTAAAGGGAAACATATATAATAATAATTATTATTATTTACTGTCATGGTGCTACGTGATACCTGCTGTAATATTTACTTTTGTGTTCTTTGAGTTGTTTGAAAATATCCTATCATTTTATTTGTAGTCGTATACTTTCTAAATTTAGCATAGAATCGCAACGAGTTCACAGCTAAAACTAATGACCGAGGGTTGTTTTTAATGTCGATGGGCCTTTTCGGGCAGTTAGCCGATAATTCCCATATGGGAATGTTGTGAAGCCCGAGGCGACTGGGGGTGGCATGTTTACAATACGAGGGCTGTTATGTGCTTTGGCAGCCCGTGGGCGAGGTCGCACGCGTTTGATCGCGAAAGCTAATCCACCGCGGGTGTCATTTCACCGCGATTGTGTGTTTTTGAAGTGAATTGAATTGTGTGAATTATATGGATTATAACTTATTAGAAAGCGGATGAAAGGATGAGGTCTGTAAAAAGAAATACTAGTGCGTGCGTAGCTTTGCAAATGTAGTTATTGTACAGCGGAGTCGCAACATGTGTTATTGTTCGTATTCAGACTGATTGTAGACAGCTTTATTAATTGGGTCGTTGTTCATTGTTATGGTTGGCTTGAGGTCAACGTGCCGTAGAGAGCGCTGTCGTGCCTGGATCAGTAGCCATTCGGCTAGATGGCCCACGATTCCTGACCTGTTAAGCACCTTGCTTATCAGTGACCCTATTGAGCGCGACTGGGTGGCTCGGGAAGCACGTTTCTCAAAGATGCCTTGTGCCTGTGCCTTTTGATGTTTATGCGGTAACCGGAATTGCGGGTTACATTGACATGGGTTCGACCCATTGATGCAGTAAACGTTCGGTTAATGTGTACTAGATGCGGTAAACATTATTACAGACACATCATTGTAGGTGCACCGAAGAATATACCTGACGATGTCTTCTTCGAGGTGCAACGTGGGAACGCCGCGGGGGGCCATAAAATTCCCTGTAAGTATTATGTAATGACTCATTACTGCTAAAAGTTGAATGTTTGTTGTTTTGCTTGCATGACTAATTGTGGAATTGGTTTAGTTTGTGTTCGAGATCGGGCGTGTGTAACCACCTGCTATATAAAGGACTCGCCGTTCGCCTTGCACCCCCAGTATCATGTTTCTAATTTACAACCCCCAGACCGCAGGGGCGTTCTGATAAGTCGCCAGTTCTTGTAAATTTATGCATGTGAACCGAGCTGAATCCAGGAAAAAATAAATTAGCTCGGGGCACCGAAAATATGTGCCTACATACCTAAGGAAACCTTAGAGGCAAAACCAAGGAGAGAAAAGAAGAAAGGGAGATTCATCAGAATGTTATAGACGGAATGAGGAGAAAAATGTTCCAAAACGAGAACGAATCTCTTAGCTGTTTCAGATACCGACGAAAAGTTAGCAAATCCGCGGCGACGTTAAATTACCTCCTGTAGAAATCGAACGAAAAGTATATAGCATTTAATGCGGCGTTATTGCACCAAACATAAACTTCGAAGCCGAGGCTTGATTTCCATTTGCTGCAAACGCATAACTGTCACGTAAAATTAAAAATAACTGCCACTCTAACGTAACATTTCAATTTCCAGTTGTATCGGGTATTGAAATGTGGCCATTTAAGTCAGTTTATATCCGCGCGACAGTAAAGTGTTCTGCCCGTCGACGCAGCGCATGCGAAATTTAGCAGTTGCTGAAAAGTGCGAGCTTAAAAATGGCGACAAAGAGCGCCTTTTTGTCGGGCAGCTAATTTAAATAAACCGCGGCGGCGAGTAATGGTAGCCTACTAGTATAACTTCGAGTGGATAAACATTTCTGGGCTAGAAGAGTGATTTGAATTTCTATTCCAGTCCTTAAAAGGTTGCAGGCGAATGCTGTACAACATGTAATGATAGCCACTGTTAAATAACTGCGGTGTTCGCTTTCAGTCGATTTTATTGTTATGGGCGCCCTGATTGACAATACTCGAGATAAATTTGAAATTTAGATAAGAATAAATTAGATAATCCGAGGTTAGTCGCCGATCGCTGCCCACCGTTGCCGCCTCAATTTGTAGCGCTCCCACGCGGAAAAATGCACCTGTTTCAGCCGCCGAACTTTGAGGTGGTTGCGCCATTGTCAAACATGGGATTGTCGATGTTTTAGAAAGAGACGGCGCGACCATTGCTGCGGGGAAATTGCTTCCGTCCTTCCGTAGTATCAGCCCACGCGTATTCAACCAAGAACATGAGATTTTAACTGCGGACATAGCTTTAAATTTAGTTGTTTTTATCGATACATCGAAAACTACAATCTCATAGATCAGTTCTATTCAAAGCGACTGCTTGGCTTGAATGTTCAACGATTATAGTAGATTCCTGTAGATGGCTCTAGAATCATTAGCATGTAAAGCTATTTAAATTGTCCCCTCGGGGGAGCCTGTAAGCTTTAGAGGGCGCGTCTCCGGATGGCGGATAGAAGAATCAGCAAGTGCGCGTCTCATATTGGGCGGCTGGAATATAACTCACCAATCTTCAATTAACAAACGGAACGTTTTAATAGTTAATATACCACCCTAGGTGGGTAAGATCAGAGATCCAAAATCCCACGCCAAGCAGAAAACCATTGACAATGAATTATAACCAGCATAAATACTTTGCTAATTTCACTTTTAAGGATGAAAATGGAGGCTGTGCTAATCATAATAATTCCATATGCCCACCGCAAATGAGAGATCCGTATCTTAATTGAGAAAAAATGGTAGCGACAATTAGGGAACTAAAATGTGTGTGTTAATGTCAATGGTGAAGGTTGCCATGCTGTACTTGATAGCCGTTATTGAAACATATTGAAAATTTTTATACATAAAATAAGTTTGAGCCTTCCAAACCGTATTGGTTTGGATATTAATAGGAATAATAATGATCGCTTAGGAAATGCTACAGTAAACAATAATTGGAACGATAAAAAATATTCAGAGGTAGTGTAGGTTGAATCAGGTTTAGTATTGAGAAGGGATGATGTGATTTTTAGAAAAATGGTTGTCGTGGTGATGCACATTTCAGTGAGATCACAAATGTATTGACGATTTAAACAATAACAATTAAATTCAAACTTTAATTTTACTGTTAACGATACTTATAAAGTCAATAACAATTATTATAATGATAGTAGAGATTATTTCTAAACTCTTTATCCTCGTGAAGCTAACTACAATGATCATCCAAACACGTCTCTTCTTATTGATGGTGATGATAACATTAACAATGATGATAACAGTGCGTATAATAGTCATCCAGTGGTATTTATAAAAGTATAGTTCTAGAAGATATACATACGTAGCTAGATGCTAAATAACAACTCTTGCTACGCAACTATGCTTTAAGTTGAATTTTGTAACAACAGAGATAACAAAAATGATCATCTTGATGAAATCGACTTAGCTAAGAAACCTCCAGTTTTGAGATGTGGTCAATATTGTTTATGGAATTTGACTAAATTTTTATATTGATAGAGGTAGCAACTGTGATAATGAAAATGATTACACTGATAAGTTCTTACATATATTGCAGACTAATCCAATTTGATTATTTTTAATTATGTGAGTCAGTTTGACAAAACAGATCACACTTGAAGTGAAAATAACCCTAAGGTAATTTTCAATCACCATGGAAACTACCTAATTAAATTCAGTAGTATCCTATGACAAGTTGGTGGCACTGTAAATCTAAGTCAAATTCGAGGTTAGCAGGTTAGGTTTTGCGTCAGTTTTGACACAGACTGGCGCAAAACCTAACCTGCTACCCTCAAATTTGACATAGACTTACAGTGCAACCAACATATTATTATAATGAAGTGTCAAATTAATTTGTCACAACAATTATTAATTTATTTAAAAACGTATCTTCCCGAATTCACGGCGGCCGGTGATAAATCTTTATAATTTTTACAAATATCCGTCAAGTGCGTTCCCTTTAAGAAATAACCCGAGGCTTCGCCCAACGTTGTTTGTACAAAGGGTTGCTACAATAATGTACTAACCGATATCTTAATTTGAGCGTTAATGCTGATGATGATATCGAGGTTGATTCGTGTTAACTTGCTTCGAGTAAAAACGACAAAGATGATAATAAATCAACGTTGTTTATACAAAGACTTGCTATGACAACTTACTGATGACCATCATGTTAGTTTGAGCATTAATGTTGATGGTGATGGTATGGATGTTGATTCATTTTAATCTTAATCACATAGAAACAGCAAATGTGATAATAAACCAACGCCGTTCGTAGAAGGGATTGCTTTGATAACTTACTGATGTCCAACATTCTAGTGTGAGCGTTAGTGTTGATGATGATAATGGTATGAATGATGAGTCCTCTTAATATGATTCGAGTACAAAGGGCAAAGGGTTGCTATAATAACTTACTGATGACAATAATGACCATCGTTTTAGCGTGAGCATTAATGCTAATAGAATGCATAGCGACAGCGTATATATTTAAAATAAGTAAGTATACATATTCGACTTGAAAAGGGCATCTGGTCGCCTTCGCCTGAATGGTTAATTTTTACTTCCTTTTACGATAAAGGAAGTACCTATTGGATTCACTTCAAAAATTCGAAATAGAGTTTTCAACAGATCTTCACGTTTTCGAGTACCCTGAACCCAAAAAAACATATTTTTGTTCATTGGTCTGTCTGTCTGTCTCTCTCTGTGTCTGTCTGTCTGTCTGTCTGTGAACAGAATATCTCAAAAACAAAAAGAGGTATGGCGTTGAAACTTCATATACAGGGAATTTATTTTAATAGTTAACATAGCAGTTTCGTTTCTATGCCACCATTTAATCGTACAGGTCACTTCCATGGTTACAAATGGGACCAATAGATTAGAGCGTGTATTTTAAGAGTTAACATAGGAATGATTACTTGTCAAAAATACAACTAAAAGTCATCCTAATGTATACCACTGCAGAAAAGATACAACTTGTAAGTTGGTATAGCACTTTAAGTTTAAGAAGAGTTTCTGATTTATTTTCAACAACATATCCCGATCGTCCCAAACCTACTCCAGCTGGCATTTTGAAAATTGTGAGTAAATTTCAAACCACAAGATGCGTCAATAAACACGAGAAAAGAAACAGATCACGTTTTATACTAACGCAGGCTAAAAAAGATGAAATTCTTAATTTAATCGAAAATGATAATAGATTGTCGACACAAAGAATAGCTAATGTTGTTAATGTGAGTAAAAGCACGGTACACAAGTTTCTTAGGCGAGAACGCTTTAAAAGCTATCATTTTCAAAATCATCATGAGTTAGTAGGCGAAGACGAAGAAAGAAGAAACATTTTTTGTGAAACAATGATGAATAAAATTAATAATGGTGAAGTGCCGCTTGATAGAATTTTATTCACTGATGAGTCAACATTTTACACTCATGGAGAAGTTAATTCTCAGAACTGCAGGTACTGGAGCCGTGAAAACTTACATCTGTACAATGTTACTCGAACTCAACGACCCCAGAAAGTAAATGTGTGGGCAGGGCTAATAGGAGATCGTATTGTAGGACCGTTCTTCATTGAAGGAAACCTCACTGGAGAAAGTTATCTTCAGCTACTGCAGCAACGGATAATCCCAGAACTCAATGCAATGAACATCGACGATGTATGGTTTCAACAGGATGGCGCTCCACCTCACTACGCGCAAAATGTCCGAAATTATTTAAATCGTGTATTCCCACATCGATGGATAGGGCGAGGAGGAGAAGTGAGCTGGGCTGCAAGATCTCCAGATCTAGCTCCGAATGATTATTTTCTCTGGGGTCGTTTAAAAAGTGAAGTGTTTAAAGGTGACAGAATGACGATTGAACAGTTAAAAAATAGAATTAGAATCGCAGCACAAGCAATAACTCCAGAACAGATAACTAACACTGTAAATGAATTTTACAATCGTTTAGGATATTGCCTTGAAGTAAATGGCGGAATTTTTGAACATTTGTTAAATTAATTTAAGTACGTTATTTTCATGTATTACAGGTAGTTTTGAAATTTAATCTTTAAAAATATTATAAATGTTTCTTTCTCATCTTTCTTAATTAAATTAAAAGATTCTTTATTCGCTTAATTACGTTTATTAATTTATGTTCAAAATATGTACTTAAACAATATTAACAGTAACCAGAAGATAAATCAAAAACTTTTTCGAACTAAAACTTGTGTTATCAACACACAAGTTGTACCTAGGTATCTACTTTTTAGTTGCACACCTACATTCCGGTAATAAAATTAAAGTTTCTTATTAAAAGGTATTAATTCAAATTCCTATGTTAACTCGTAAAATACACGCTCTAATCTATTGGTCTCATTTGTAACTATGGAAGTGACCTGTATGATTAATTGCTGGCATAGAAACGAAACAGCTATGTTAACTATTAAAATAAATTCACTGTATAAGTTTTGTGTACTATGTAGATGCGACAGCAAGCTTTTGAAGAAAATCGCATAACCGGAAGTAGGTGTTTAATCGATTTTTTTTCAAACTTTACACTTTTATTAGATTTTTAATGTGTATTGACGTGAGGTAGGTGATTTGCCAGTTGAATACTTCTAAAATGGGTTTCTTTTGCTTTTTTTCTATTTTTTTTATTAACTCCTATTTTAAATGGAACACCCGGTATATTATGACATTTTTGAATTCAGCTTAAAATTTTCGAGAAAGTTTTTATGCTCTATTTAGTACCGCTTTTGTAGAATTTGTAATTTTTGAAAATTTTTGACAAATAATTAAAAATTAAAAATCAAATTTTGGCTAGTTATAAGATCACTGTAAAAGGAAGTTGTGTGAGTGTATCACACCAGATATTATGTTTAAAGTTATGACCACTTTGTGTTTATATGTTTTTCATTGTTAATTAATCTTAAATCTTGTACTATAGCATAACGAAAAGTGGGGAGTCTGATTTTGTGCTTATATCGATCAATTTCACGTGTGTAGCGTTCGATATAAATCCTGGTCCATTCGCGGGCCTTAGTTGAGGGCGTAAGTACCTGCAATTCCTGAGTGCATTGTGCGAGATTGCCTAGAGAGAACTACATAGAGGCGACGAAAAGCCTTGCAATAAATAATTTGCTGTCTATACGTTTTGAGTGCAGCAAAACGGCGTTTACACGTCCAGTAAAAGCAGTTTTCCTCGTGTGCCGGTGAGTACACAATTTGCAAAGCACAACATAATTTCGAAACTTCCGTTGTGAAGCCGGTGAGTACACAATTTGCAAAGCACAACATAATTTCGAAACTTCCGTTGTGAAGCTGTAACGTCAGCCGCTATTATGACAACCAAGAAGCAATCACGGATTCCCCTAAGCATCTTGTGTGGTACTTTTCCACACATAGCACCTTTCAAGATTGGGTGACGCAATTCGACGGAGAGCCAGTATGTAACGCAGTAGTCCGCATATTTCTATGATTTACAGGTTACCTAATAAGTATGGAAAATACTTGCAGTTAGACGATAAGAGTTTGTGTTCAACTGTGAGGAGCTAGCTCACGTTTTGTTTCAACTTCTGCTAAAATACAGTTGTTACGTTAACAGTTATGCCAAAAGCATCAATAATATATTTGATGAAAATTATCGTCGTTGATGATTTTTACCCGCTTCAATAATAATAAAAATTAACTAATACAAAGCCAGTAAACTAAACGGCATCGATCTCTCTATCAATGTCAATAAGAAATATATTAAATAATGTCCTACTTGTGTAGCAGAAAACTGCTTAATGCTTCACACTAAACATAATGAGGATGGTAACGTCGAAACTAATTATTATAGGAATGTTGGCAAATACTAAAATGATGATAAAATCAATCAGTCATGTCTTATAGATTCAGAAGCCAAGAAAATTATACGCTAATTACTAAGCATTTTAATTTCACTCTAGCGTCACAGTCGGTGAGTTTATTCAGTGCGGTTGCTGAAAATTATTTCGTTAAGCTACAAATCACCATATTAATGTATGTTAGCGTCATATATGATATTGTGAAAAACGGTGCCCTAATTAGAACAACATGGTATTTATAAGCATGATCTTTAGATTTTTGTAATCGGAAATTTACATTGATATCAGAAAATGTAAAAATGGTGATCTTGGCAATTATGATTTAATTTGATTTTAGAATTGTAACAGTAACAGTACTACGGTCAGTATGATCCAGAATTAATAGTTATTATGCTAAAAATCATTACGATTTTCGATGAAAGTCCAATGGTGTGCTGATATTAGAAAATGTAGAAATTATCGTCTTGACAATTATGAGAACCCATTCATAAGGGATGAACGATATTAGAATGTAATAGTTGATTTAAGCTTTCAAAACGACAGCATTAAGCGTCATTGATATCAGAAACTGCATCATCTTTATAATTACAATCATTCTTGATGAATTTTATCAAATATTTTAATGATACGATCATCTTAACAAGAATAACATTAATGATAGTAAAGTATAGCACATTAAATCAAAGTGCTTTTATTGTGCAAATAATAACTACTGCAGTAGCAACAAGCTGTTATGTATTCTAATCATTCGATCGTTATCATGAAAATGAAGAGATCGTTTAAACGGTTATTGAAAATACACCTTTACAACTAAATTTTTAAAGCATATCTTAATAGGTGTTAATGGACAGACAACTGCTTTACATTGTGAAAAGACAGTAAGCAGGTTTGCTGATGGTTATCATCTTAGCTTGATATTTATTGTGAAAGTGATAATCATGATGTAGCATTCTGCATCTTAATTTGATAGGCAACGCTGGATACGTGGTTATTATAGCTAAGATCATATCGTGATCCGAATCCGAAGTGTAAATAATGACTATGCAAATGCAAATAGTCAAAACTGGTAGGCTATGTATGGGTAAGCAACTAATGTAAAATGTTGATCACGATTGTTATTGTTTTGTGATCCAGTAAACAAACACGTTTAAAGAGTTAAGGATGAAGATGGTTGTATTTCGTCGGTAACCCCAGGCGGACGAGCCAATTTTTTCTCTAGAACCAGAAAGAATCATTCGTGGCCGAAACAAAGCGCGGGCAATCTAGGCGGCCGCGATGGGCAATAATTTACGGCGACACCCACACCGCACGTGTGCACCGTGGAATGGTAGTTGTTAGTGCATGTGGGGCAACTGCGGCACGACTTCGCCTAACTGTTCTTCGCTGCAAGAAATAGGTGATTGACAAAAATTGTGATTTTGTAACGTTTTTGCCAACGGCTGCTTGACATGATGGAATGCAGGAAGTGGGCTGCGCTTGGAAAAATAATAAGACCGGTGCCACGTTAGCTGGATTTGGGACGGTTTTTATTGGCATTGTCTCTGATTCCATCAGTTGCAGTTGCTCAGAACGATGCCAGCCTTGTATTTATGTGCTCTTCTAATTGGAGGGTTGTTTACACGAGCATTCGCTAAACCCACCAAAACAACAAAGAGCGCCGGATTCGAGGCCTGACAACAAATAAACAGGCATTAAACCAGAGACGGATGTGTCTTTTAAAGTAACAATAAAATTAAACAAGCCACTCCAATTAAACGCGGCTCTCATACTTCATCAGATATCTCTTTTAATTATAATAACTCCTGCCGTCGTCTACATAAAATAATAAAACGCCGTCACAGCCTGGGAACGGCGGCGTTATCTGCGGGAACGCATTACTTTTTTATTCGTTTCGACTTCCACCGCCACCCATGATTTAAGGTGGCGTTTTTGTTCAGTAAGGCAGTGTAATACGGATTGTCCCACGATGTAACAATGCCTGCTCTTCCCATCATTACACCTGATCTGCATGAACATCCGCTCACAGCACTCTCGATTTTCAATGTCACTCTGTGCCAGACAAATTAACGTGCTGCTGGGCCGCATTGTGCCGGCATCCCCGCGGCCGCAATTAGTTCTTACGTGGAATTAATCATCTGCGGAAAAATGCCGCATTATGTCTTTATCCGCCTTGATGGCAGGAAGCGCTCTGGAAACCATTTCGGGCCTTCCTTAGCCAGAAGCTGAGCCGTTTGTACTATTTCAAAGCATCTTCAGTGGAAGTCGCAACCTGAACTCGAATTTCCTTTGTCTCAAAAGGTTGGGAAAATGTGTGGGCATGTTCTACGCACTGGCGTTGTGGTATAGACAATTTGTATAAAATCAACAAAATTAATTCCTTTCTCTGAAATAAACATACTTGGCCGAGACCTAGGGAGAATTTTTAACCCCCAGAGGGGACGTCTCCAGGTGGTGGATCGGGAAAAGCCTTCCAGATTTGGAGGGTAGAAGTGAAATCAAATGCTTCACGCAGACGACTAACCAGCGCAAGCAGTGCCTAATACAAAATGGACGGCTACTAACAACAGTCCTCTTTCAATGTAGAAACTACCGAAAAACTTTCAACTTTTTTAAATGCAAAACAGGATCATTCTGAACCAATGGTGGAAGAAATAAAAGTACCATGTACAGTGGCAGATAGTCCTCTGCAGTCTATCTATTCCTGGTCTTCTAGTTTAAGGGTTGCAGCGTTGGGATAGCTGCTTGAGCTCTCGCAGAACCTGTAGCCGTTAGAAGGCAGGTCCCAAGGTGGCAGATCAGAAAAAGCCTTCCAGATATGGAGGATAGGAGGGCAAAATCGACAGTCTTTCTTCAATGTACTAACGAAAAAGATTAATGGCAGAGGAGTATAATTTTATTCAGATGGTGAAAAGACAGTCTATGTAAGGGACGGATACTTTCAAATAAATATACATATTCTTCTAGTGCTTCGGTTCCACGAGACTAGTGTCGGTCTCGTTTCGGTCTCGTCTCGAAATTCGAGACGAGACCGAGAACGAGACCTGTTAAAATTTTCGAGACCGAGACCGAGACTTGAGCGGTCTCGGTCTCGTCGAGAGTCTCGATTTTTTTTTACATTTTATTCTTAAAAAATTACTTATTCTAAGTTATACGGAAAAAGGCAGTTATGTGTACTATTTGCATACCGAGGGCAAGTATTCGCAGGCGCGAGAAATACATTAAAAATGCTGAACTGACTTGATTTAAAAATCGAATTGGGGGAAGTACCGACTAATGAATCACCTCATTCGCACACAATTATGTTCTATTCTAAGATTTGCGATTAGTAGAACGTCATCTACATCGCAATACGAAGCAAGGTCGAATGTTGTAACGTCAAATTTTACTTTGCATATTAAAATTTGTTAAGACTCTCGTCGATACCGAGACCGAGACCGAGACCTACAAAATTTTTCGAGACCGAGACCGAGACTGAGATTTGGCATTTGAACCGAGATCGAGATCGAGACCACTATAGGTCTCGACTCGTCGAGACCGAGACTACCCCAGTCTCGGTCTCGTCTCGACGAGACGAAGCACTATATTCTTCCAGTTTGGGGGTTACAGCATCGAGTCAGCTCGTTAAGCCTTCGCGGTCCCTGTAGCTCCTAGAGTACGCGCCCCGGGTTGGCGGATCGGAAAACGCCTTTCAAATATGAAGGGAAGGAAGGAAATCAAATATCTCCCGCAGACTAACCGGCACAGACAGTGTTTGATTCAGTCCACGACAGTGTTTCTTCAATGTAATAATGAAAAGAAGTCAACGTTTCTAAAGGCAGAGGAGGATAATTGTATTCTAATGGTGAAACAAGCAGAAAACCCAACCAGTATACAGGGTTATTCACGTAAGATGACGAGCCTGACCAGGTAAAAATGCAACCCAAAATACGATTTATAAAGCTAACTGGATCCCTAGTACATTAGCACCTCGAACTTTACATAGACTGTTTACATGGAACTGTAAGTCTATGTCAAATTTGAGGTTAGCAGGTTAGGTTTTCCGTCAATTTTGACATAGACTTACAGTACCACCAATGACATGTAAACAGTCAAATTCGAGGTGCTAATGCAATAGGGAACTAGTTAGCTTTATAAATCGTATTTTGGGTTGCATTTTTACCTGGCCAGGCTCGTCATCTTACGTGAATAACCCTGTATATGTGGCTTCTCCAGCTTTATTTCTTTACGATTTGATGGAAAATATCTTATCTAAAGCTACACGTTCAAAGTTCTTCGTATCTTTAATTACGTTTAAATTACACAATTATTTATATGAAATGCAGGCAATAACTCCAATTATGAATGTCCACTGTAAACAAATAGCATGAAAATTTATAGCCACGGAGGAAAAAACTAGGCAAGAAAAAGCAAAAACCTGAGTGAGCTATTAATCACCACGCCAGGTAGTAAAAGTACTCACATGCACCTGTAATAAGATGCAAATCAACACTTCAAATGCATACAATGGGATTTAAATGAATTGTAAACAAGAATACGACACTGCAATTGAATATTATCGTACGTATTGGAAGTCGGTAATGACTGCTGCGAGCTTTTCCAATGCTAAAGATTTTGAAATTACCCCTCAGAATTTTTGTAGCCGTCGACATTACTCATCAGGAAATTTGTTGGGTCCACATTTTTCCATTTAGATAATTCATGGAATTATAACGCAGAAAACCAAAACAAAGACGCGCGCTGGTAATTAACCAGGCAATATTTTAATTGGAACTTCTTCACAGGAATTATCGTAATAAATTGAAGGCTCGAAATAAATTACGCAGTTCCAAGAAACCAGTGGAAGAATTTCTTATTACCTGAAATAAAATTTCGTCGTGTTAATTAAGACAGCTCAAGGTTTACACGTTATCGAACGGAGTGTTAAACGGGGAAAATATCCAGATCTAATTAAGAATGCGCTTTTTATCCAGCCCTAAATCAACATTGATCTAAAACGGTGGAAAGTGGATGGCTGCACGTACACGCCACACTTTCGAGAAACTGCAAACTCCGATACTTTCGAGACATGCAAAAATGAATGTTTTTCTGCGGATGCTCCACATCGAACATGCGCGACTTCCTGCACTTCAGGAAATCTCCATTTCGGACAAAAAGCTCGCGCTAACGACTGGCGACCCTGCAATTTAATGGCAGTTTGGTGACTGTAGGCTCCAGTTCCGGTGAACTTCCCCAACCTGTTCGACATCCCTCCCATTTTGGCAGCCTACCAATTAAGCCACAATCGCCACATTCATTTACATATTTAACCTTCTTTCGTGCATGACAATACCATCGAGTTTTTGGGAGGTGTTGCACCCTCTAGACTGCCCGTCTCCAGGTAGCGGATGGGGAAAAACCTACCAAATATGTAGAATAGGAGGGAAATCAAATACCTTCCGCGGACGAACAAGCTGAAGCTGTGTCTGACTGGATGGCTGCTAAGAACAGTAGCAACAGAGCTAACTATTGACAACTCTGCAATTTGAATGACAGTTTGGTGACTCTAGCCTTCAATTCCGGTAAGTTTTCTCAACTTTTTCGACATCCCTCGTATTTCTGCAGCCTAAGAATTAAGCCAGAATCGATGTATACTAGGCCGTTGTATTGCCTTCAACTCACTTTTTGTGTATAGCGTTGTTATTCTACATCATAGACTAGTCTTTATATGAGAGCACAATCGAGATAATGCGCTTTTCTAGTACCAAACCACCTTTTCTCAGTAATTCTTATGGCTCGCCGATGCTTTGTTTTTCTGTTTCCTTAATTCCCGGCGAATTTATTATGACATTTACGTAACGGCCGTCGTTTAGTTATTGTAGCTGCCCGGAGATTCGCCTTATCGGCCCGCTCTCATTAGGGCATACCTGGGGCGAAATTTATGGCCTGATAAGGAGCCGGAGGCAGCAATTCATTAAGGACTTAATTAATACGCGGGGGCCCCGCCCCTCGTAAGCGCTGTATCCTCAGATAGCAAATTCGGGCCTAATTGAATAATTAATCGGCAAAAGGCACGGGTTTTTGTGTCGCCACAGCTTCCTTTCTCAGCCCTTCGGCTGCCAAGGAGCTGCGACTTCGGATGTGTACGCAAAAAACCCAACAATGGTATAAGCGAGACAAGATCTAACCTCCCATCTCACCTTCCCACCGGTTGAATGGGCCTTTGGTGGCTATTACGGCGTTAATTACATGCTATACGCCCGTGATCCTTGAAAAAGCGCGGCTTGCGCCTTTAGTAGGCTTGCACTATTGTGGCGAGTGTTCGAAGTGCCAGCAATTGGGACACCAAACGCGATGCTGTCCGACGTCTTTTACAGCTGAGAAATGCTCACATTTCTCACAAAAGAAACATGTTATTCACTTATACTTCAATTAAAACTAGTTCTGACCAATAACACTTTCCCGATTCTGCGTGAAATGCAAAGGTCGGCTAATTGCTGGGCTTCAGGGGCACAGGCTCTAATGGTGTGAAAATTTCTTGCGCTTCCGAGCAATCTTGTAGAAAATTACGGTATTAATTTCGCCGGGCGTTTTTGCGTTCTCACAATTCACAGCGACAACACACATAGTTAGCTTTTTTGGCCTGATGACTGTCAAATTACATGCTGCTGAAACGGGCACCGTTTTGCTGCTAAGCAGCGCGTTGTTTCCAGCCGATGCAATTTATGGCGCTGTTGTTGAAGACTTCCACGCGATTGCTGTTCAACACGAAATGCTAATTTTGCCGAATGGGGTCTGGAAAAATGATAAGCAGGAAGTCTCCGCATGGACGACTTTCGCGTGCTGCAGGTTGCAAAATTTTATGGCTGTTCTGTCTTGCTCCATGTTAGCGCTGATTAGAATCGCTCCGAAGGAGGCTTAAAGCGGACACGGGAGTTTTCTAATGTTTAATTAAAAGCTAGCAATGGAAACGCTGAAATGGAGACGTTTCTAAAGCTCTTTGGATTTAAATCACGACACCGTGCAAATAATCATAAATATAAATGTAACTGGACATGACTCGCTTAAGAATTTAATAAATCTAAACGTGAATATGAAAGACAATGTGAATATATTAATTAATAGGAATGCGATTTCTTTTATGATGATGCAGAGGAATAGACGTGTAAGTATGTATACGAGGGGTTGTTTTATATTTAAAACAATTTTCCGTTTAAGATAAGCGAGAGCAGTTTAGCTGCGGCTCCACATACATGTAGTAAACAACCTCTGACCCTGTGCACACTCGCAGACCACTGTTTTTTAAAAGGCTAGATAATCCCCTCACGTACATTTGAGTAGAAGAGTTGCAGGCGGGCTAAAATATAACCGGTACGACAAAATGGCAAAGCTTTTCTCAGTGTACTATGTGTAACCGAACAGGCGAAAGGTACCAAGAACGGCTTCACCAGTACTTTAGTGGGTTTAGGATGACCATTAATTACTTCCGTTGAACCGGAACAGGCCAGGATGCCTAATCCGTCAAGTTGACAATGACGATAACTAGGACTACTTTAGCGCCCGGGACTCATGCGGCCAAAAGGAAAGTTGCTCCCTAAAACACCTTCAACTCCTGGATTGTCCAGATGTATTGTAGCAAATCACAAAACCATTACACTATCCGCTTTCAAAGCGCGCATAAAAAAGACGCCAAAGATTTTTTTGAATTTGCATTTCAAAAACTGAAGGGTGGGGTATAGTTTAAAAGTTTAAAATTGTTTTTCCAGTACGCTGTATATTTTACCTAAGCGTATCGTAACCATTGCCAGAAAAATCCAATAGGAAGCTCGTGGCAACGCGGGCTAAATACTAGCATTACAATCGCATTTCAGAGCGCAGGCAGGATTACGCGCAGTACCATCAGATAAAATCCCCTGCAAAAATCGGAATCACTTTTAATAAGCCACCGCCGCGGGGCCCCATAACCGCGGAAAGCAAATATGCACCTAGGAGCCGCAGCCCCGCATTAGCACATCGTTGGAAAAATCCCTAATAACATGCATGCGCCGAAACGCCGTACAATATGCGCCCGGGAAACGCCAATTTTCAGTTTCATTTGCGCGTATTACAGCAAGCAATCTCGCGCAATCAGCGATCTCGAGGGCCGAGTCCCGGGGCGGAGGCGAAGCGCTCGTTAGAAACCTTATCGACTAACCTGGTTTCAGCAGCCGCCAGCGGTGGAAAAATCCGGCGTGTAATTTTTCGTATTCTGGCATTAGTTTACACCTTATATAGCGCGATAAGAAAATGGCAGCGATTTAGAAAATGCACGTCTGCACGTGCATGTTGCTCTTTATTAGATGTTGCAGCTTGTGTTCTCTGACGCCGATTTTAACAAGATCATGAGCAGGTGTTTAGAAGCTCAAAATAGTTGCTAGACGGAATCACTCATGACTATTTTCAATGATTTTCAATAGTTTATTTGATGGAGACTTCAATAGTCGATCAAAACTGTTACCTATGATGTTTTCAGATTTACACTAAAAGTTTATGTTGCCATTAAAGTTCTTCAAAATGCTTATATTAGAAAGCAATTGTGTATAACATCCTTGTCGAATGAACATTATGTGATTCTGATATAGTTTAGTAGATGGAAAATTCGATGTTCGATCAAACGTGTTACTTATCATGTTTTCAACTTTACATAAAAATCGTATGTTATTATTAGAGTTCTTCAAACTCATTATTTCATTAGATGGATGACCATCATTATGTAGAAATCTCTTGTAGAAGGAAGGTAATATGATACAATTAAATCTTTCCATTACTGAGTATGTCATTGGCTATCATTATTTAGAAGTATGTATCATGTACCAGAGGTAGAATGAACATATTATGATTTTAATATCATTTTGTGGGTGAAGAACTCAATACTTAACCAAAGGTGTTGTTTAATATGACGTTTTGAGCTTTACATTAAAATGTTTATATTGTTATTAAAGTTCCCCACACTCATTATTGGATAAGATAAGTGGCAATCATTATGTAGAAACCGCCTGCAGAAGGAACTAATACGATTTTTGATATAGTTTTAGTGGGTGAAGAATTGAATAGGCGACCAAGTATGGCCATTAATGCTTTCTGAACTCATTATTTGATTAGCTGATTGGCCAATATGTAGAAAGCTACTATATTATGCCTTTGATATAGTTTATGTGTGAAGAGTTCATTACTCAATCGAACGTGTTATATCAAAATCCTATGTTGCTATTAGAGTTTTTCAATCACATTATTTTATTAAATAGTTAGCTATCATTATGCAGCAAGCTCTTAAAACTCATTATTTGATTAACTGATTGCTCATTATGTTAGAAAGATCAAGTAGAATGGATATAATATGTTTCTGGTATAGTTTAGTGGATCAAATGTGATACACCAAATCTTTATGGTGCCATTAAAGCTCATCAAATTTATTATTTCATTAGCTTATTTGCCATTATGTAGCATTCTCTTGTAGAATGGATATCGTATGAATTTGATATAGTTTAGAAGAAGAATCTAATACTCGACCATGAGTGGTACACAAAATTCTTATGCTACCATCGAAACTCTTTAGATGACTAATTTAATCTGAACGATTAGATGGTTGGCTATAATTTTGTAGAAAGCTCTTGTAGATACAGAATATGCTTTTATTATAGTTTAGTGGATGAGCAATTCAGTACGCGATTTAGCGTGTTATAGAAAATCCTTATGTTGCTATTAAAGCTCTTCAAACTCATTGTGCAATTACATGGTTGGCAACATTATATAGCAAACTCTTGTAGAATAAACATAATATTATTTTGATATAGTTTAATGTTGTCATTAAATCTCTTCAAACCCATTATTTGATTAAATCATGTTTTCAGCTTTACACAAAAATCATATGTTGTTATTATAGCTTTTCAAAATCATTACTTGATTAAGCGATTGCTTATCATTGTGTAGAAAGCTCCAGTGGAATAAACACAATATGATTTTGTTTAGTAGGTGAAGAACTTGGACTCGATTAAACGTGTTACACAAAACGTTTATGTTGTCAGTAAAGCTCTCCAAACTTATTATTTGATTAGATGCTTGGTTATCAATATGTAGAAAGCTCTTGTAGAATCACCATAATGTAATTTTGCTATAGTTTAGTGAGGGGAGATTTCAATATTTGTTCAAACGTGTTACTATAAAATTCATATGTTGCCATTAAAGTTCATCAAACTCATTATTTGGTTACTTGATCAGATATTATGTAGCAAGCTGCTAGAATGAACACAATATAGAATGTTTTAATCGGGTATTTGTTATCTATGACATATGTCATAGCGTCCTGTAGTACGTAGAGTGGGTTGCCTACCTCTCTACAATCGACGTATGTGCTTTGTGTTTCTCTTTATTTACACTGTTTTCTAATAATACGACTATGTGATGCTTTTGACAACTCGAAAAGAAACGGGTGCAGAGTGGTTTAATCAGAATTTTGCTTACATTTTGTAGGGCGTAGTTTGTAGCACTTGGGGCTCTCAAATTTCAACTTCAAATTTGTGATTAATGTTATAAATTTCATAATTCAATTATAGCGAGGTTCGGTTTATTAACAAACGAGTAAAAAACAAAACCATGTTTTGACATTTAACCTTGCTTCGTTACTCAGCTAAATGTAACATAGTATCCAATACATGCCCTACTAAAATTATTCAAAGCACTCTTCACCCATTTTTAGGCAGCTGTAGGAAGTGCTCACTCCAATTAATATACTTTTAGTAGTTTTCAAAAGCTCATTGATGAAGTTTTCAAAGTTCGACCTGGATGTACCTAAATAGACTTTATATTGTTTAAGTTTCACAATTTTTTCTTTGATCAGTTATTGATATTACTGTTTAGGTTTGAAAGTTCTATACTTTAACAATTGCACAATGAAAATTACTAAAACATTGATTCTGTGATATGTAAATTATGTAATTGCAAACCAATGAAGGTCGAAGTTAGGAAAGCAAAAAATCATTAAAGAAAACGTACATGCGTTTTACCCATAAAAGCGTACTAATTATTTTCCGTATTTGTGTCATCTAGCTGTATACTTAATTCGAAACACGTGGAGATTTCGATGCTCAATTAGACAGGTAGCTGTTTTATTATGCAAGGTTCGTAGCGCTTGTTTACTAATAAAGTTTGAACATAGGCACTTTAAATCAATTCGGTGAACGGGAAATGTTATCGACGATATTATTAAGCTATTATTTTAAACTTATCTGTGAATTAGCACTAATTAATAGTAAAAAATGTGGAGATTTCAATGCGCGATGAGACAGGCTGCGATCGGAAATATGTATTGTATGTTAAGTGGAGAGCCATTTTGCGGGGTATTAAAAATGTGTGCCATCGGAATTAAATACTGAAGTCACGCTCTGTCAGAGCGAGATGAACAAATTAGATAAGCCTAGAATTTCTGCAGGCCTTTATCGGAGCACTCGCATTTCGAGCGTTCCTGTGCGTACGCACTCGAGTGGATGTCGCTCCTAATCCGTCGTCGCTAAACTGCAATTACAGGCGATGAATAATGCATGCCGAAATTATTTAATTATGTTGCCAACCTGCGCGGCTAATTTGCAGCACGCTAGCTCGAATTACGGTTTGAGCAACCTGCAATTACAGCTATTGGAGCTGGATTAAGTTATGGCCGCGTCGGATATCCGCATACGTACGGATTTGTTTACTCGGATCGGCCGTAATCCGCTTTTTATTGCTAAATAATACGTGTCCATGCCGCCGTCATTACGCGCGGGAAAAAGCCTGGGAACCTCTACTTAGCAAGTGATGTATTAATTTGGGAATATTTGAGGACAGGCAAAAACGTGAGTTCCTGCTCTTCGGCTCATACAAGGGGCATTTCTAAAGGTTGTTGTCACTTTTAAATGAAAAATAACCAAATGAGAACCTTAACATGGTATATGGTATACCAAGAGCAGTTACAAGAGGCGTATAAAAACATCGATGTTTACATAAACAAAACAATTAAGCCGCTAAAAAACCGCTGTAATTGAAGCTCAATCGCAGCTAATTTTTAGATCGACCTAGATCGATAAGTCCACTAATAGACCATGTCGAAACTCGCAGGCGCCATTAGACGTCTTACCGTTGGCTGTCACTTCGAGATAAGGCTCTGCTCTTAATAATTACGGCTTTGAGGTTTTCTTACGACTTTAAAATAAACACGCATCTATCATAACAAGCGGGTTATTAATGCAAAATTGTGACAAAATAATAACGCAGGGCAGAATGTGTGTGCCAGAAAAATATGAGGGGCTATTCAGAATAACTTTGAAATCAGAGGCCGGTTTAAGAAATTACGAGGGTCCTTCGAAAATGCAAACATTTTCAATAAAACATTTACAATACGAGGGGTATTGGAAAAGTGTCAACTTTATTATTTCTCTACTGACAAAAAGCAAATCACGCACAGTTGAATTCTTAATATGCTTCTGAGGAATGCGTTTAAAAGCACATGCAAACGCCCTACAGTGCAATTACCCTACCGCGTTCCCACGAGCCGCCTCCAGGAGGACACCTGCGCCAGACGACGACAATTTAAATTTTTCCGTGCCACAATAGTGCAAGTAGAGTGTAACAATGGCAGCCGAAATGGAAGTCGGTAGGGGTCAAGTCAAGGTTGCAATTTTCTTCAGATTCCAGACAATGCGGCGTGGGACGCGTTAAGTAATGGACGCTGGGAACGGCCTTGGCAGCGCCGTTGTTTTCGAAACGTGTGAACTCGCTATGCTAATGCACCCGATTGTTTTTCTGCGTACACCGACTAACATGTTTAAAGGATCTTAATTTGTTGCATTTAAATGAGTGCCTCCACCAACGCCGTTTTCGCTTCCAGCGAGATTAATGGCAGAAAACTCCAGCCGCCGGAAGTCCCGACTTAGATAGCCTGAAGAGCCATGTAGGTAATATTGTGGAGACCATTTGGATTTAATTTAACTGCTTTATCCTTTGAACTTATCCTAACCTCTTTTAAATTTTAAGAAAAGGGCGTGGCCGCGCATGGCGATTTATAACTGTCAAGCCTGAGAAAATACGCACTGGAAGTCGCTTGCGCTTTTTTAGCACTGTATCTGCGGAATATTAATGGTAATACATAGCAGGCCCATTAGCGGGCGTGTGCTTTATCTAAGGCACCCCGGTGTCCTATCGGAGCTACAGCGCAGGACTTCATTACCAACAGCTAGAGCCCGTGAAAGGAACGCCACTGGTAATTGATAGTCCGATAAAAGTGTCGCTACCAGTACTTAGCCTTATCGGCGGCTTGTGTAAATGTGTGCATAGCTGCCCTCGGGGAGAGCTTCTGAAGTGTCACCTCGAGGAGTCATACACAATTTTATGAAAGTTGGAGGCCTCGTCGTTCCTGTTAAATGGAAAAAGCTCAGAAGAAGTTGGTATGTTTTAGGTGAAAATGTAATGAAGAGAGGTTTCCAATTAATCAATTTTAGTTATTTTGCAAATGATAAAATTTTGATAATGAGCAGGGTTTATGGATACCACCAATGAAAGTGAAAATAAATCTGGACTGCTTCATGGTTTACTTGAAATGGGGTCGAGGGATCAGAAAAAAAAAACCCCAACTGTTCCATACATTATGAATTTATTAAAGTTGGTGATTGCTTACGGTTGCTGCATTAAAGCTCAAATCTAACATTTTCAAGAGGAAAGTCATATTTCCGTATTAATTGAAATTAGGTTAAGGTGGAACGACTGACTGAGAGACTTATCCCGATCTTCAAGGTCAGGAGCAAGTTTACTGAAATTTGGACACAGGTTTTACGTTTTTACCTGGTGCAGATCGGCAAAGCCGATAGCGACGCCTGTGACTACGGCGGAGGCCTTGCGGGTTTGTTAAGTATTTCGGGATAGATCGCCTTAGATCTTAAGGAATTTTATCGTAAATTTAGAGTTTGCTAATAATATTAAGTGTCTTGTTTATTTAACCACGCTGGTGTAGTACCGTAAGGTGAGGCACCGACGCAATTTTAATTCTGTTATGTCAATAAAATGTAAAAATACTGTACCTGCAAGGAAAATGCTTAAATTTATGAACACATTAGACACAAAGTATAAAATACAGTTAAATCTTAAATTCCCTCATGTAATTAAATGGGGAAGACAATCATACTAGGAAGGAAAGCATTGTAAAAGATGAGCGAATATTAAATAGTTATCAAAATCATTAACAGTATGAAGACAATGATTGTTCTTCCCAGTAATAATTTCAAATTTCCAATAAGTCAAGATGAGAACCTTTATTATTATAATGTAATAAGACATAGTTATTATAGGGACTATATATTCACTATAAAAGAATGGTGCTACTACAGAATATAATAAGCAAAAGCTGATTTTAAATAAACGAAACCTAGACTTGCGTTGTCAGAACCAAGAAGTTTACAATGTTTTTAGGTACATTTCGCACACATTCTATGTCTTTGGTCAATGTAAAAACTAAGACAGAAGGAGCAATTACGGAAATAGTTATCAAATTTATTAAGAGAGAGGAGGGTTATAGGATCTATTTTGAAAACAATAAAATTATTAAGATTAGCAGAATTATTGAAAGAAATCATAATATGAAAATTTTTGAAAACGTGTTTTATGTGAAGAAGCAAGGGGCAATAGAACGATAAGGATCTAATCGAATTTTGGGTTGAAATATGTGAAGTAGGAGTAATGCTAGTGGTTAATTTTCTCTTAAGTTTATGAAAAATGGAATAAATAATATTGGGCCGGAATTCATTATTGAAGGAAATTTGAAGAATGATATTATATTCAAGATCAAAATGATAAGGGTTCAACGGAGTTCAACTGTAAAATTGATATTGTCATGAAGAGAATTAAGCCAATCTAAATAAAATGAAACTTCTAGACTGCTACTTTTAAAAATAACCAGGACATCATCGGCTTAGCGATCTCAAAAAATTATCTTATCTCTAACGCTTTAATTATTAAATACGATCTTTTCCCAGTTATCTTAAATTCTAGTCCATGGCTAGACATATTTTTTTTGTTCAAAAAACAACCAATAATATTTAAAAAAAATTATTTAAGGCAAGGGGAAGAATAGTTAGCAAAAGGTTAATCTGATCGGGTTGAAACTTAGAAGTTAAAACGTGTGCTTCAACTAGTTATCGGAACATTAGGGAAAAGGTTCGCTAAACTAAACAAAAGGGTGCAATTATCGGGAAGGTTAAGTTGGGATGGTGTATAAGATAATTCAAAAGAATTTTTAATCAAAAATGTTGGTTGAAAATTAAGAGCAGATCTAAAAACTGAATTAAGACAGAACGAATATTTTGAAGCAAATGTGTTGGTAAAGGATACAAAGAGATGAATAGTAAAACGCGTTTTGGGATGCCTCGCATACTGTACGTATTTTCATACTTACATAAAGAGCCAACTTGTATTTACTACGTTTTAGTGTTGTAAATTAGAAATTAAGTAATATATTCTAGAACAACGCCAAAGGCGAGTTAAACAAAAGCGGCTAAAAGCCTGCAGCAAGTAAATAACTGTTACGTGCAGCAAACAAGCGTTTACAATTTATGTTAACGCAATATCCACAGGGCGAATAAACCATCCCGAGGGCTTAGTGACGTCCATTAGCAATAAGAAAAGAGAGACTTTTCAGCATAGCGTGTGGTTATTTTCCACGCATTACGCCATCCCAGGTTTGGTTAACGCAATACAAGGTGACTTCGAGAATGAAAAGGTAATCTGATATGTACAGGGAGTGGTATCAGTTACCACGATAAAACTTGCTCTTAAGAAATGTGCTGATATGATCAATTTGCGTTCGGTTTTAAATTAAGCGAATACGAACAGGGCTGGCTGTAACCTGGACTGTCTCTAAATATTTTTTATTTGTGCGTTTTTAAAGACAGTTATTTTGACGCTGCTTTAATAATATTTAATTAATGTTTTATATGTGTTTGATAAGTGTGCATGCGATTAAATCCAGCTACCCCGCATGAAAGTTTTCTAGGAGTTAATCCTAGCTTTCTTTGATTGTTGTTCTGTTCTTATGTGTTTTTATATGTGTTTTGAAGTCAATAGATTGCGCAAACAAAGTGTCATTTCTTGTGCATTCTTTGAAGTCTGTCTAACCTGAGAATAGTCTAAGGTTGGGAGACCAGTTTTCAGTTGTGGCGAATATGTATACTTCCTATTTATGCTTTTATGCAATTTGTAAGATAAACATTTAACATTGTCGGATCTAGAAATATTATTAGTCAAAGTCTGAGGTATGTAACTATAGCGGCCCTGTTTAATTTTGTCGTATACGGCTTATATTCATGAATTTTGAGAGTAGGTCTAATTTGATTTCGTAGTTTTGGAAATGAGACGCACGGCGGCATTTTGGATAGACATAGCTCAAGATTGACTAGTTAATTTTTTGTTGACGTTACTAATTACTTGATTCGCGTTATAGGCCCGCTAGGAAACGCTACGCTTGGCGCAAGAATGTGGCAATTTTTCCTGGTACATTTTTAGTGGTCACCTGGATTGCTCCCGCTTGTTATAGTTTGAAACTGTTTTGAGGAATCCAAAGGATCTGGTAGTTTCGGTAACCTTTTGGTTTCCTTCTCGGCTATGCATCTTAGTGACGTAGCCCCGGAAACCCACGGGGCATGGCCTCGGTATTTTGCAACATTTTACACTTAATTGTCAGTTGTGGATAAGATAGTAGAAAACGAAGTACTTTTTAGCGGTTAAGGCAGCAAAAGGAAAGTAGCTAAACATTATTCTGATACAAGTTATGATGTTTTATCCTTACAAGTTTTCTGAAGGCCTATCGACAGACTTACGTTTATTTCTCAGGTTATACTTTCTGCCAGTGCCTGAGCACTACATTCCATCTAGGATAAGTGTTTCGTTGATCAATTCCTGCAGAGTTTTACTGTTTTATGATTATGACCCTGATACTATTAAATGCCCAATTTACTTTTGAGTTAAAATTTAATAGCTTTATTCACTGATCAACATCAATTATTTTTTGGTTAACGTAGCTTTTGCATGTTTTAACTTAAAACTAGTGATTAAAACGATTTGTATTTTACGATGACGATTACGATTAGTAAAACAATAATCGAGGGATTACGATTAATCGTTTTCTATTACCAAGAATTTGAAAATACTTGTAACTTTTGCCATACCTTCAAATATAAAGTAATACATATAAACATTGGAAACATTAAAAGTTTTAATTTCTGTGATACAGGTGTTACATATTCAGTTAATATTGAAATTTAACAGTGCGCAGGCTTTTAAGTGAGAAACACAGTGGTTTTAAATTATTAGCAGCTAAACCGTTTTTCAGATCCTCGAATCAGTCCAGCTGTTGGAAATAACCTCTCTGATGAAACACTGGAAGGTTTATATGACAAATACTTTCATCCTAACTTTCTTTAGGAGTGTATGCACGAAGTTGTCTTAAGTCGGGAAATTCAGAAATACCCCGAGATTCTCCAAACAGGTAGACAATAATTGTTTGATTCACACAGATGCGTGCATCAAAACCTTTTTGATTATAATTAATCATGTAATTCAAGTCATAACTGTTCTATCTCATTCAAAGGTCGTGTAAAGTCAATTTGCATCTTGCCGTATTTGTTTGCCTCTGTTAATGTTGGAAAGGAATTTGTAAGCTTCCCTTAATGGCTTTTAAGCGGATGGATACATTTTCTACTAGAACTTAAGCTGACTTAGCATATTTGGAATCATGGGTTTATGGATTTCGTTCAATTGCCTCATTGAGAGAGATTAGCATTAAGGTTTCTTAGAATAAGCATTTTCCTAAATAACGTGCGACGCTCCGATTGGCTACGCAGGATCGCCTCAGCCAATAGTGTTTGAGCTTGCCCCTCCTTGATGAATTTGCGAGTTTGGCTCGTTGTAAATTCAGAGTTAGTTAGATTCAAAGTTTCGAGTGAGCAAGTTCAGCTATGCTTTGAGCTGGATTGCGGTCGTTCTAACTCCCTGGTAAAGAAGTTTCCAGGTTGTTTTGTGTTACGGTTACGCGCAATTCGCTATTTTCGCGTGGCCATTCCAAGCGTGTCACAACAGTTGAAGCTTTTGTAAAAAACCATCGGTCCATCAGTGACGTTTGTAATCGTTGTTACTCAATATACTCGTGTTTGTTAAGTCTTGTTTCACTCCAACAACTAACTGAACCCAAGTCAAGGGTTATTAAGTGGCAGTTCCCGGCAATCCCATTGAACCGGAATTCGCAGCGGATTAACTGGGGGCCCCATTCGTGGAAGCCTCTTATCAAGTTAATCGTACAAAAAACAATAATCGTAAACTTAATGGGCGATTACGATTAATCGGAAGTATTCCGATAATCGGTGATTACCGATTAACCTATTCGTAGTAGTTTCATCACTACATAAAATAAAACCGTCTGGGTCGTTTTGCATTTAGCGACCCAGTTTAACATTTGTGTGCATTTTTTAAACTAGTACTACCATTTAACCCCAGGCTCTTTTGAAACGATGAGCCTGGTTTACTGTTTATGCGCCCAGGACGTTAGTCACTTTCATATTGTTGTTTAATGTAACTGTAGCTACACAGTTTTGCAATTAAAGCATCGTTATTGTTCTCTACTAGTGATATACGTTTTATTTGACCTATCTACTCATTTCTTAGAGTAAACTGGAGACCGTACAGAGTGAGTTTTATTTAGATTGTAAATTAAATTTATTTTGTTGTTGTCGTGGTTGACGATTGGTACTCTCTATTGCGTTTTTTGTCGTTAAATTTGTAACCTCGAAACCATCGTCTGATCCTTACTCATGACAACAAATCGTCGACAGTTTTGAGCTAGTCCAGGTTGTGGACGACTTTTATTGAAGGGTGGCACATAACATTTTTATCAAGTACCAACCACCAACTTTAATAGATTCGTAATTTATGGGGAGGTTAAACGTTTTCCTAATATGGCAATCAAAGTGTTCATAGGAAATGACCTCAAAGACGTACATATTTAAAGTCCTTACACTCCTTGAAGCAGCAATATTCTTCTTTATTTTTCTCAATGATGTGTCCCCAGCAAGAACTCGACGCAACTATTCGCTAGGCAAATCAAATTATCCGTTAGTAATTGGCTTCCGGCTTCTTTAAGCCCGGACACGATATAATCATAATACAGAAATTACCGTCACGAAGTGATTGATGGTCGATATCGCCAATACCGGACATTGGACACCGCGTATTAACACGTTGGCTAAGTGCTAAGAGCAGGACCACCGCCGAGGAGCTTCAAAATTGCGGCGAAGACAATATTTATTAGTCGTCTCCTGGGCGTTGCATAACCGCGCGTGTTTTCCCATGTTCATATGGAACGGATATTATTATGCAAATGCAGCATGATGGCTCGGGGACGCTTGCAAATGCCAGGATATTGAAAAATCGGATTTCGTTTTCTAATCGCTTGCCGAGTTTCCTTCGGTGAAGGTTATATGAAGCTTTGTCTCCTGAAATGGACTTGATTGCCAACGATTGTTTTTGGGTCTGACGACTGGCTCATTTCAGTTTTCGGGCCAACTTATTAAAAATAAATTGGAGCGCAGCTCCGAGCACCAGCTGCTTGACGCGCGCCAGCAAATGATGCATGTCATCAGCACCTATTCCGGCAATCCCCGAAACAATATTCCAATTAATTTCAATAAATTAGCTTGATTTAATAAAGCAATTAAATCGAGTGGGCACGAACCCGTGTTTTTCCCAGGAAGGTGGATGCAGGACAAGCCATAATTAATTTGCAGTCGGCCCTGAGCCGATTATCGCAGGCACCAAGGATCATGTCCTCCTGCTGATTGTGTGCTGATGGCTCTAATTGGCCACAGTTTTTGCGACTGACAAGCGTGGTCTCCATATGCTGCCGAACCGGCAACAATGGCTTTGTTGCACCTAGCCGCGCGGATTATTGCAATTAGGCCCGATTTGCCTAATCAACGATTAACAATATCGACATGTGCTCGCCTCCTCCATCGGCCAGCTGGCCGCCAGAATTCGGCACAAAGGATCCTTATGAATCTGTCATGTCTTGGCTCCAATTTGTACGTGATGGATTCGGGTTCATCAATCCGAGGTGCGGAAATATGGGTGTTATTGGCCTATTTCCTATTTCGCTGGAAGAATGGACGGGTTCAACCAGTAATTACGGCCGGAACAATGGGGACTAACAGCCAAGAATCCGCTGTGGGCGAAGCCCAAAATTCCGTTATCACACATTTTGTACAGGGACTCCAGGATAAACGTTGCTATTGAGTATAATTTATTATAGACGACATCATACGAAAAGTAGTAAATGAAATGAGAGGCAGATATGGGTTACAAAAGATAAGGACATTATGACGATATCTGCCTGCTATCACACACGTTTGATCAAATGCATCAGAAAGCAAGAAGCCTAGAAAGCGAAGTAAGGGCCGTCGGGTTAAAAAAAAATCAAAAAATTTGTAAAGGGGTTTACATGAAACTTCCTTCGAGCGAATTACATCAATTTGCAAATAAAAAATGTAGTCGCTGGCTTCCATGACTTCAGCCAGGCCGACTTTAATTACTACGCCGCTTTAACCACGAGACCACGCCGGCAGAGCAGTTGGGTCAGATTGGACACATGTTACGAAAAAAATGCAGATGCTGTAGAAAAGCAAGAGTTAAGCTGAAATCTGCAAGGATGATGTAAGAAAGGAAAATCATTGTAAACATGAAACAAAAATCTGTTATTATGCAATGTAGAAACCTCAATCTCCATGCCCTTATTTTTTAGCTTAATTGTTTCTCTCTTCTTCATCCTGAATGGGCCTCATGATTCGGCAGATCCACCTATCGAGTTGGCGATCGTCTACTAGGGCGATTACCTAATATTTGTTTTCGAAGAGTTTAAGGCTTTCTCTACTCCTTATCGTTTACGAAAACCCTATACACATGGGTCTTGTCTCGAACACCCTGTACACACTTTTCACAGTAATTATCTGCCAGCCCGAGGCCGCCGTGAGTCAGGCGATTGGAAATGCAAGAGCAGAATGAACGTAATTCGCTAATTACTGAATAACGACCTAGCATGCACGTCCTTTCTGCTGGCGGCGAAAGGAATTGGAACGGTGGAATTTGATATTAAAATTATAGCGGAATTGCCGCAAATGTTTTGGATTTGTTGCATTTCCATTGTGCCCCAGATTGCTCCATTGTGGAATTCGGCTTAGATAGCGCTCGCATCGGGCGTTCTGTTCTGCTGGCGGCCTGTTCCCTAATTATCATTATTTGGCAATAATTTTACAACAATCACCAGATTTTAACGAAATTTAAACAAAAAATCTTACAGTCTAAAGATAGATTTATTGTATGTACTAATAATTTTACGTTAAAAAGTAATTGATCTGTTTAAATAATTGTTGCCTTAACTAACAAAACTGCACATACTCATGTTAACTTTCTAATTATATTCGAAAAATCTTCTGAAAATCCCCGATAAGGTACATAAAGCTAAATCAGACTGATTAATTACAGTTAATATTCGATTACTGCCCCCTTCTAATTTGAATTACAAGTTGTAAAAGTTCTATGCTTCAGTTTAATTTTTAGATGGGCACAGGTACTTGACAGCTCGACCGTCTTGGCTATTTTGCGTCTTGAGATCAAGGCATCAACTAGTATCCGAAGAGCTACTGAATGAAATGATTCGTGGGTCCGTTGTACGATGAAACCTCACAGAGCAGATGCAAGCTATTCGCTCACTCACCAGATAGAGTGCATATGTTAGCGAAACCAACCGTCTACTATTCTTGACAAATAGAAAATACAGGATAAATAAGTAAAATACACGAAGTAAATGAAACTGGTAAATAACTGATGGTTGTTTACTAGTTATAAAATTGCAATTATTTTAAATGCTATAATAAGTAACCTTCATAACGAGCGTAATTCAAAAAGTTATGTGGTGTTAAAGAAAGCGGAAAACGCAACAGTGATGGTTGAAATCCGAGATACGAAAAAGAGAATGAATAAAATACCTCTAATCTGCAACTCGTAACCCCTATAACGCACTGTCAGTTTTTGCTCCAATTTAGTTGCTTTTACAGTTTTAAGTAATTGTAGTTTACTGTTATCTTAAAGTTTTCTATATGTTATTTTAGTTGAAATATTTTTTGAAACAAAAATATTTGAGATACAGCACACCAGGGTACTTCTGTATCCTGTTTGGTAACGGGCTGTTGTTAAATAAGAAGTAAAAACTTTTTTGTTTATTAGCAGTTTAAATACAGGTTATACGTGACTACCTATATTCACTGTTATTCAACTGGAACCCATCTAAATAAAATTTGCACCAAAATTGTTTTAAATTAAGCCGAAAATTACTTGAATACAAACATGTATCCCGCCTGGTAGCAAACGTAAGAAACGAAGCTCAGAATTTAAAGAGTTAACCACATCCGTCGGAGAATATATGCTATCAGGTGGTAAATGTTTTTCCCAATGTCTGATTTTAGGCGCAGAAGAGATGGAACGCCTATCGACGGCTCTCTCAACATTTGAAGATTTGAGATAGATAGTGGGACAGATACTGGAGGATTATTTGAGAAAAGGGCTCAAAATTATTTCCGACAAAACGCCAGACCTAGTGAAGGGTGGATAACAAATGCTTCTACTGCGAAGAAATCCCGATTCGATGAGATGGGTGCAGCAATTCACCAAATCATAACACTAAATGTGCAGCTGCTTATAGTGGCCCTCTTTGGAATAAATCCGTTTACTCGACGCCACCGCAAATAACAGCTCACATGTCCACTTCGTCCCAGTAATCCACCATAGCGAAGCAGAAACGTAGGCAACCCAAAAATACTGTCAAAGTGGATTAGAACACAGAAATAATTTTGAAAAACGCAAGAAACGAAATAGGACGCAAATCCTAAAAACGACCAACTCAAAATGTAGGAAAAGAAATCAAAGAGAAGTCATTCCCTAACAAGATATATTATGCCCACTTCAATCAGTGACCAAACACCCAACCCCGCTGCTCAAAATAACAAAAGCGCTAAAAACATACCAAATAAACTCCCAGAAACGCAACCACGGCCTGACCACGGTAATACCTGACCAAAATACCCACAGGGCACAGCAAATCGGATAAAACAGCGCTTATCATTCTGAAGGATATGAGTGAATCCAGATAGCGACAAACCCTACAAATTATAGCCAACAACCCTTGTAGGAACGCTCTGGACATTTTTCAGCCTTTCAACTTAAGGAAGGTTAAAATATCCAAGAGGGATCATAATTAATAAAAACTAATTTGACTAATGCATTTAAAAGTTCATATGTGATTAATTATTAATTAGCAACAGATAAAAGTTTTCACCATAGATCAATATGTTATTTAAATTGCTTGTAGATGCATAAACGCCACTGTGCCTGTGTGCCTACCCGTGTGACCTGTGAATCACGTTTTCATCGTCTTCTAATGGCAATAGCACAAAATTTACTACTACAGCATTCGGTGGCTCTTTTTCAGCGCCATCTAATGGCAGTGGCGCTAACTGTGCTACTACAGGATGCTGTAACTGTTTTCTTCTACAATCATTTAATATTGTAAATAAATCTAGTAATTTTCTCTTAAAACAGTCTCTGAATTAAGCAAGATTATTTAAATTAATTTTCGCATAAGAACACCGACAGGCGGGTACACACCTTAGTAATACTGATTAAATTTAATAAATTACTATTACGGAAAAATAAAAGTAGGATTCCAGAAAGTACTAATTGACGGACCGTAGTGGAAATGGAACAAGAATAAGGAAAAGTTAACAATTTCAAGAAGCAGAAGACCAGAACCGGCAGAAGATTTGGATTCAAAAAACGATTAACGGAAGGCAATCTTAAGGAGAATCTGGAAACGACACGGCAAAGAAATGGTACATGAAGAATGAACATGGCAACATGGAACATTAGAGGTCTACACGGAAAAGAAAAAGAACTTGTCAAGGAATTCGAAGAAATTGATATAAACATTTTAGCAATTACGGAAACTAAACACAAAGGAAAAAAGGCCACAGAACTCGAGGAAGGACATATAATGATACTGAGCGAAATTAAGCATGAAGAAAGGGCTAAAGGAGGAGTAGGGTGCATAGTGCACAAAAAAGTAGCAAAATACTTAACTAATTGGGAATGTACATCAGCAAGGATAATGAAAATTGAACTGCAAATGGGAGAAAGAAATAAAATACATTTAGTAATATTGTAAATAATGACGAGAAAGCAGAAATCAAAGATAAATTTTGGGAAGAAGCATCCGAAATAGTAGAAAGCTGCAAAGGAAAAATATTGGTATTGGGCGATCTAAATGGCACAGTTGGCGTAAGAGACGACCGATCAAGTGACGTAATAGGAAAGTATGGAGAGGCAATGAGACACAATAATGGATATAGAATAAAATTATAGATTTTTGTGTGCTACATAACCTAGTAGTGATGAACACATTTTTCCAGCACAAGGATGCGCACAAATATGCGAGAGAAGCCCCAAGCAGAAAGGAAAGGTCTATTATTGACTACGTGTTAGCAAGTAGGAGCATCAGACGTGAAATAATAGACGTCCGAGTTAACAGAAGACCCGAGATAAACAGTGACCACTACCTGCTAAAAGCGAAAACGAAGATAGGATGCCAAGAAACTAGCAGTAACAATAGTAAATTAGAAATACTAAAAGGCAATAGTAAAGAGACAATAAAGAGCTGCAGATTAACAAATACAGAAGTAGCGCTCAAATATGGTAATAAAGTTAAGGAAATGATAAATGTATTGAGGGAACCTGAAAATCGCGACGTAGAGGAAATATGGAAAACATTCAAAAGCATTTTAATAAACGCAGCAAGAGAAACATGTGGCATATCGAAAGTGAATAAAAACAGAAAGCAAACGGCCTGGTGGAACGACAGTGTGAAGAAAGAAATCAAAATAAAGAAAGAAAAATGGAAAGCATATCTGCGTATTAGAAATAATGACACGTACTAATATTACAAATTATAGAGAGAAAAAGCCAAAAGAAAAGTATTAGAACCAAAAAGAGTATCTTGGGCAGATTTTGGCAAGAAAATGGAAACGGATTTCCATACGAATCAAAAATTGTTCTATAAAACATTGAAAAACTTAAGATCAGACAACAAACGAGAAACAATCCAGCAAATCAAGGATGAAAACGGAGCAGTACTAACATCAGAAGAGGATATAATAGAAACATGGAGACAGTATTACGAGAAATTGTTGAACAAAGGAGCTGGGGGAAAAACCAAGAAGGAACGTACAATACAGAAGAAACCCAACAACAAGGTAAACATATACAGCCAAGAGACGTGAAGGAAGCCATAAAGAAGCTTAAAAAGGGAAAGGCGGGCGGGAATGACAGTATAACAGGAGAGATGCTGAAAAATATGAGCGAAAAAGGAGAAGAGATGCTAACGAAAATATGTAACAAGGCTTGGGATGTCGGTAAAGTACCGGAAGACTGGACAACAGGAATCATTGTACCAATACACAAGAAGGGAGACCGCAGAGACTGTAATAATTATCGAGGAATTACCCTGCTGAGTATAGTATCGAAGGTTTATGAGCGAATTCTGGAAACAGAATTGACACAAGTACTAGACCCACAACTTGAACAGTCGCAAAGTGGCTTCAGGAAAGGCAGAAGTATACACGATCATATATTCACAATTAAACAGATGATAGAAAGGACAAGGAACACAAACACCGAAATATATCTAGCGTTTCTCGATCTAGACAAGGCATTCGACAGAGTATCAAGATCAATTGTGGAGGAGAGCTTAATAAAAAGAAAAATCAACCCAAAATTAGTAAGAGCTGTAATGAGCATGCATAAAAACAACAGAAACATCATAAGAACCGATAACATGTAATCACGAGAGTTCCCGGTAAATGAAGGATTACCGCAAGGAGGGGTCTTAAGCCCAACACTATTTAACGTGGTCATGGACGACGTAATAAAATAAGCAAGAAACAGAGCATCAAAAGTAAATGTGGGGTATCGAAACTAAGAACTAGTGCGGTTAAGTGAGTGCGCGTTTGACGACGACCTTGTCATATTTGCAAAGAAGGAAAGGGACCTGAAGAAACATTTAGACATATGGGAAGAAGGATTAACAAGGAAGAAATTAAAGATAAACAAAGAAAAAACAAAAATTATGATCATCGGGAAAGCAGACGTACAAGTAAATATAAAACTAAACGGAGAGATGATAGACAAAGTAGACACCTTTAAACACTTAGGAGTGCACCTCGACAGTAAAGGTAACAATGAAATGGAAATAAACAACAGAATAGAGAGTGCATCAAAGGTATATCATAATTTCAGAAATAACTTCCTGGGGAAAAGAGAAGTTTCAATAAAAACGAAGATGAGTATTTACAAGTCGGTATTTGTTCCTATACTAACCTTTGGATCGGAAAGTTGGGTTCTAACAAAGAAACTTAATAACAAAATCCAAACTATGGAGATGAAGTATCTAAGAAGAGTAATAGGGATCACAAGGATGGACCGGATTAGAAACGATAGCATAAGGCAACAGCTGAAGGTGAAACCAGTAGCAGGAAGGATAGAGGAGTGTCAACTACGATGGTACGGACATATCTAACGAATGAGTAAGAAGAGACCGGTAAAGATAATTTGGGAGGCCAAAGGACAAGAAAAGAACAACAGAGGGAGACCGAAGACAACGTGGAACCAAACCGTAGAGAATTTTTTAGAACATAGAGGGCTCACGAAGGTTCAAGCAGCAAATATGGCGAAAAACAAGAATGACTGGAAGACATTTATTTATAGTGATAGAGACTTATGAACATATATGCTAATAGGGGTGAAATGTATGTATACACAATACAGAAGAATATGTAATGCCTTACACTTCACGGTAAAAAGGCTTTTGATTATATATGTATATATATATATACTGTTACGGAGAGGTAACAATTTTATAATATCTAAATCAATGTAACCTCACAAATTAATTCAAAATTACAATAGTTAATCACAGTTGTAGCAGTTTGCTTGCAATCAATTTATCATAAAGCACACTCATTGATTATGGTTATTAATGACACTGTAGCAATCTCATTGACAGAAAACATTATGGGAACATTAAAAAGCAATAGATAAAATAACAAATTCACATGGAATATTTTTTGCAAATTAACACTTAGGTACCGTTATCAAACATCAAGTTGAATCGAAAAAGTTTTAGTGTAATTAATGCATAGGTAAAAAAGACATTAATTTTTTGGCAAGAGAAAACGCACTACTGAACTTGTTCTTTGTACAATTAAATATTCATTAAAGTTGGAGCATGACTAAAAATTAAAAACACTATTCCCATCGGCTGGAATTAATTTATTCTTGTAGCTGCAGGGGCACATCCAGATTTTTTTGTATTTATTTCTAATACTGTTTCTAGAGTGTACTGTTGTTATATTTAAAAAATAGTGCCTCTGAAAAGCTATACTCGAATTTAATATTTAAAATATTATGTGGAAATGTAATTTTTACGATTTCTTTAAAACTGGCAACCACAACTTTTAAAACGAGTACCGTTAGCCCCAGAATTAGCGGCTTCGCACTAAAACCGAAATCGGAACAAGAGCCAGATACGAGCAATTAGCGATAAGCAGCTGAGCGTTGTGTACGAGCCAGATTTATATTTAGATATTACAATAAATGTCCGCGGCATGTTCTTCGGCGATTAACAGCCGTTTTTTGAGCCGGTAATTGTGCGGACAGCATCTGTCGGGCCGAGATTAGATTATTAATAGTTCTTATGCACGTGTTTCAATTTCCTTAAACAATTCTTAATTAAAGTACATTATACAACGTTATCAGTCACAGATAATGCGATTAAAGCCGCCGCCGACCGGCTTTTTGCGGCCGCTCGAAACGAAGCACACATTCTGAAAGCCGCCGCGACCTTGTCGCCAACACGTGTTTTTGCGAGAAAAAAATTAATTGGCTGAAGGCTTATATTGGTTTGGTGCTTCAAATGTGTCATCTAATACAGATGATTTATACAATATTCCAAGAAGTTGTAGAAATCTAATTTTCTTTCAAATAGTAGAAAGGAAGAGAGAAGAGGGCTAAATTGCAATTGTAATAAAAAAAGTTAGTTTAACTTGAAATGCCCACTTTTATAGATTGAAAAATGTCCAAAACACCTAATACCCTTATACAGGGTATATTCTGAGCAGAAAATCTTAATACTAAATAAAATGTTGGATTGGTCTTCATGGGTGCTCACGAGCGGTAGATAAAAAACATGTTCTTTTCAGGTAAAGTCGCTTTTCTGGTTCAAATACGTCAAAGTATCGTCAAAGAAAGTTGTTCAAAATGAAAAAATGGGTCTATTCAAGATTTCAAAAATATCGGGTAACATGAAATCGTGTTACCACAAAGGTACTTCATCTAGTACACACGGTTTCGTAAAAGTAAGTCGATATTTCTTAAATTTTGCATGGAATAATAATTTTACATTTTAAACAACTTTCCTTGATAATACTTCGACGTTTTCAAAACATAAAAGCTGCTCTACTTGAAAATAACATTTTATCTACCGCTCGTGAGGACCCGTGAAGACCACTCCAACATTTTATTTACTATTAAGATTTTACACTCACAATTTTATGACGACCATCGCCACGTGTTGTTCTTTCGCCAATTTACACACACCCTGTATAAAAACGCATGTTATGCCTTCCTGCATGCGCTATGTTCTCATAATCATCATCATCACCGATTGGACTTACTTCGTCCGCGATCGAACTTACTTCCTTTCATATACAACAATAAGCCTGTGTGTTGGGTAGCATTTACGACCAGAATGTGATGTTACTTTTTTGACTATCTAATGGTGCAGATTTCTATTTCATATTATCTCGCTTTATGCAGAACTCTTTTAGACAATATATGAGTTTCCGACAAGAATTTGCATTTAGTCCGCATCGAAAAGCCTGACTTGCGTCAATGCTTCGTGACGCACGTCCTTATAGTCCCTATCGTAAGGACAGTTTCAAAAGTCCGTTCCGAATACGCGCCTCCGACGATCACCTTTAAGGCAACTTACTATAACGGCTTGACTTGAGTGAAGCCGTATTTTCCGCAAGCACTTCCGGTCGCGTCTTTTCAGAATCATTCGATTCCATTCATGCTCTCGCTGTGAGGTAGTTGACAGTATTTTGGTATTCGTGCCCCGGCGACGCGTCGCCGATACTTCTTGAAGAAGCTAAAATTAGTTGTGTGCCTTGAGGCCGTTGCCCTTTGTGCCTGTGAAGTCGTTATTCTTGTGCCTGGGAGTCAGTGGAGTTCTGTATTTGTCACGTGTTAAAGTTATGTTTCGCCACGTGATTCTGGTTTGAATGTTCGTCAATGAAGGCTGTGAAGTAGCAGCGAGTTTGTAGGATTATGTGCTAATGCCATTAGACGGGGTGGTTTTCGAACTACGATGCAGCGTGTAACAGTGCCAGAGATCTTCCATTACCGGTGTAAGTTGTGCATTTCTTGTGTTGAGCGGACCCTGTTGCTGTAAGAGGTGTTCGAATCGGCCATTCGTGGGAAACCGAGGTAATAATATATCGTAATGCTCGTTCCTAGGTCTCGTTTCTACAAAGATTATACTAAGCTGTATCCAACGCTATATCGTGGAGACAACCCTTAGCTGCCTTTTTCGTCCCAGTCGCCCACTGATGTATCGTGGCGTCAACTACATCCGCCATTGGTCGCCCTCTGTAGGCACCAAATATGCATCTGCAGACGTCTCCGTCGTATTAAGAAAGTCGCCTCGTCAGGAGATCAAATAAAGCTGTAAACTAGTTTTTGAAGTGAATATTGAACTACTTGTGCTACGCCATTTTGAGTCTGTGCGACGCAGTTTGGTTGCACAAGCTCAGTCAAAAACATGTGTGCACGCCCCCTAGTTGATGCTAAAAAAGAGTCTTTTTATTTATACTGTTTGCGAGTGTTTGTTTATTTCTTTGTGTTAGCTGTTACTTCGGCGTGATTTGTATGTGAGGTTTCTTGGCAAAGGCAGGAACAACCACGGGAGCGCCGGAGCAGTGGAATGGCCTTTGGATTGCGAGTATCAGGAACTTTTCTGCCGCATCAATAAAACTCGTATCACCTACCCCTTTTAATCTAGATTATAATCAACCCCTATTGTGACAGTATCCCGCTCTAAATTACGTCGTGTTGATTCGAACCACCCCTCCTCCCTGAGCTTTAGTCGGTCAACTCTCTGTTGCAGAACAGTTGAAGCGTAATTAGAGTGTCTTTTGCTTTGTTGAGTTCTTTTTGGAGGAACGTAACGATCGATTTAGCCCATTTCTATTAAGTGGTGATTGTCTCGACTAGGGTGTCTTGATGTCAATTTGACATATTTGTTCTTTACCAGGTACGAACAGATCGTTGTTGCCTCTCGTTCTAAAGTACTTTAGAGTGAGATGCGACAAGGATCTGTCCGTACTCTGTTATAGGACAAATACGTCAAATTGACATCAGGGCACCCTAGTCTCGACTAGTACAAACCGTGTTGGTACATTAAAGTTTAATTCTTATTGTGACAGATCGGCATTCATGTCTTAAAAGTTGCTTTTATCCTGTAACGGTTGCTTGTGTCAAATATGTATAGGTTACAAATTAGCTCTTGAAGGTGTTAAGCACAAAGTTTTAATTCAAACTATGGTGGCACGATGGAGTTATAATGCAATGTAGCATGAAGCAATATATACAAAGGTACCTGACTTTACGAGCACAAAGCTAAAACATCGTATAAACGGCTCGATTACTCCGCCTTGTTACCAACCCCAACTCTACACAGCTTCAACTCGAAAATATAGCCTACACGTACCAGATATTAGACTCTACATGACGACACCATCGGTGACCAAGTCGAATAGGCAGCAAATAACATCCAAGTGACAAGTGATGCAGGTAAATTTAAAAAGGAAAAGAAATATAAGCCTAAAAGAGTAGTTAATTACATACCAAGGCCTGATGCAATTGTAGAGTTTTTTCTAACCGGTCAAACCGAAAGTTGGCGTCGAGGATTTCAATCAATATAAACGAATTTGAAGAGCACCTACAACCGCTTTATACGTCGCCTAAAGCCCGATAAAATTACAAACTAAAGTGGGAAACGCAGCTACTATAGTTATTTTTACCAATTTATAGTCTTGTATACCTTTAGAATATTAAACTATTTTTGTTAACTTTTATTTACTTCTGTGTAAGTGAAGCAACAAGCGAGACACCAAAGAGTCCGGTTATGCTTCGTTCTGTTAGTAGCGAACCCATTTACTATACAAGTCTCAAATTCTTTCTGGACTTAATATAAAGCATTGCAATCGAGACAACACATTTCAGAGCCGTGACAACACATAAACAAGTAGGCGCAGGCGGCTAAATATCAATTTCTCCGACAACTCCTTTAAGCAAATCAGCTCCGGTTATTTATTGCGAAATTCCCCTCTAAGTGATTCGCGTATTTGTTAACGTCCCCGTTATTGATCGGGGCTACCATATAAAGCGGGAGCGAATTAAATCTTCATTGAGCAGGAAGCGTTGGTAGATAATCGCAAGATAGCGCAAAAACCGAGGCGCGGGCACGCAAAAATGGCATAACCACCTGTAAGCAGTGATTGAAGAGATCCTACATGAGCGATAGCGCACGACCGCTGCGGGCGCTTAAAATCGCTCGGCGTTCGTCGCTATCGACGACACCTAGTGGTCGAATTTAATTACGCGAGGGTCCTTAATTTTCTTAATAGGCTTTGAGCATTCGCCGGACGGAGCGCGCCGGCGAACCGGTCTCAAAATCCATCACGAGCTGTCAATGGGCATTTTTAGAGCCCACTCGCCTTGTAATCGACGTGTAATTGTGGTAGTCATGTAATTACAGTATCAAAGGTTCGTTATGACGACCCGTCAGCTCCAATCAGCGGCGTTTCAGCCGATATCTGAATTTTTAAGGAGCAGACAGGCGTTCTTCGTTTGTTTCAGTGACAAGCGCACGTCGTTTCGGCTAGCGTTCCTTCAATAACTGGGCGACAGTTTGGTCTATATAAGCCCGAACGCATTTCTGGCAGCTCGCTTTGCAGACATGTGGACTTTTCTAGTCTGATGTGTTCGTTATAGACATACAATGCTACAACAGACCATTTTCTTCTATATTTCGAGATTTTTCATGATTCCTATTACTACTCGTTTTTGGAGTTTCATAGTACCGCGTCTGTAGTTTTTTACCTACCGACATATTTGTCGTAAGAGTTTTTACTGCTGTATATACAGTGTGTCCACGGATGGAGTTGACAATAGGAGAAAAATCTTATTAATTTTACGGCAAAAAGTCATTCTTTTGTTTTAAGGCATCCCACAAAAAATGTCTAATAGTGTCATGCCAGGTGACCTAGCAGGATAAGGAATTGGGCCAAACCTACCTATCCATCTTTCAGCAAAATGAAGATTTAACCATTGTCTGACCAAAGCTGTGGAATGAGCAGGACAGCCGTCCTGTTGCCAAAACAGGTTATTATGTAGTTCCGGCTTTAAAGTATTTAGCAATGGTAAAATCCAAAATTTTTCAAGCACACGTGCTGATTTAAATTTTCTTGTAAAATATGGACCAAAGATCCGATCATAGAAAGTGCCACATCATACATTAACTTTTTGGAAACGCTGACATCTTTTAGCAATTACGTAATTAGAATTGTGCAAAGCACAGGAACAACTATTTTGGGTAGATACGTGCCCGTTGGTGAAAAAAATAAATTTGTGAAATCTTCTGTTTTCTATGTAATTTGCACGTATTCATAAAAAAAAACTCTAAACGTCTAGCTGCATCTTCAAGTTCAACGGTATTTTGTTTTCCTTAAAAAATGTAGTAAACTTCTATTTAAATCCATCCTGTCTGCACGCTTCCTCAAACATAATTTAGGGTTATCTGCAACTGACCCTACTGCTAATAATGTAGATGAGTCATGTCATTGAGTTTGTTTTTCGTTTTTTCCAAATCTATTACCCAACCAGTTTCAGTGATTTTTAAAAATAATTTTCGCAATGCTTTCTTTGACACTGTCGTATTAGAAAATGTTTCATGGAAAAGATCAATTGCATATTGATAAGATACATTTCCAATTCCCTAACATTGAGCTAAATAAACACAATAAATGTAAAAGGTTAAAAACACCTTTGGTTTATAAACATTTTGTGTAAAATAATAACTATTGAGAATTGTCTCTTGAAAGATATTCATGTTTTCTTTTTTCTCACCCTGTATATCAAATGTAAGATTTTTGTATGGCAATCTTATTTTCTTGACAAGTCGATTTTTTTATTAAGATTGACTTTTCCTCATAAAATTAATAATAAAGATTTTTCTTCTATTGTCAACTTCGACTGTGGACACATTGTATATATAATGTTATCACAGATTACAAGAACCTAGGTTCATTTCTTTCGATTTGAGCTTCTACTTCTTTGGGGGAGCCTGGAACCCTATAGGGAGGGTTCTAGGTGGCGGATAACACTGGAGGGTACGATTCAAAGTGGACGACTGCGACCAGCGTCGCTTCCCCATGTGACTAGTAACTGTGAATAATTTTTCCTGAACATTACTGTCGAAAAAATCCAAAATCAAATCAAAAGCCAGTTGGCAGTCGCCCATTAATAGTTTGCTTATCTTTATTTTCAGTTAAGACAGGACTTACAAAATCAAGCCAACGGTGTAAATGTCCTTGTCTTAACTGAAAAGACATTTATACCGTTGGCTTGATTTTGTCAGTCCTTCAACGCCCTTTCATTAAGTGTTCGATCCTTACCAGCGAGAAACCTGTAGCCATAACCGTGATTTAGAGCGGGACAGGGCGATTCCATTAATAAAGAGATAACATCTCAGCAGTTTGCATACGCGATGGTATTTTATATTAATTAATTGAAAATATGGAGCAATCATGTTACCTACATCAAACGCATTTAAAATTTATGTTTATAAGTTAATACCGGGGAGGGGCTCCGCTGGCAAGTACTGAGCAGTCATGCTATTAACGGCTTTAAAAATCGCATATTAGGTTAATTGAGACGCCGTATATGGCGCGTTCGCAAATAAAGCAGCGCGACGGAGATTACGAGGCGATTTTCAAAATTGTTTCTAGGTTTTTGCCGGTATTTTTTCGACTTTGTTAACTGAAATATTAGCGACGGATATTGTTGAAAAAACGGCGAGATGGCTGCCTGATTATTCAATATTCAAATATTGAGCTCTTATCCAGCTGCAACTGCGAAAACTTCGAGGCGTCACACTTAATAAAGGAGTGTGGCCTAAGACTTGCTGAGCCAGAGTCCCAGCTTGTATATATTGTTTAATTCTCCTTAAAGGTTATAATGAGTGAAATTTGTTGTTAAATCCGAAATATTATAGACCGAGCGAAGCAACGACTTTCGAAACGACTGGAGGGAAATTTATTTTTGTGTATGTAAGTACGTATGTTCCACACATAACGGCGAAAGTTGGAAATGGATTTTCAAGAAAATTTATAGTGAACTTCTATGGAGCTTTGTAATAATGGTATTAGACTTTGGTTTCACTTCGCTGCACCGTTCGTTGTCAGGAGGTCTATCTATCCCAAAAAAATTTAAAAACGGCATTTAATGGCTGTAGCTGTTTTGTTCATTTTCGTAGACGACATTTCTCTTTTACTGATAAGTGATACTTCATAGTCAGTATCTACCCAAATTTTTCGGGAGGAATTCATTTCAGTGCTTAGCTTATATGGGTGTTGGTATGTCTCTTCTTTGTTCTCAACTATATTAAAGGTGGATATGGGAGAAGAGTTGATCGCAGAAATAGTAGTCGAAAATCGAATTAAATTTTTATTATCAAGTAGAGTAGTGTCATTTTAACGCGTGAAAAGAATTATCTTTGCCTGAAACGGCATCTATTATCTTCCTATTTAAAAACGCCGTAGGTATTTGGTTGTTATAAAATTGTAGACGCTTCTTCAAGTATAATAAAAAGTACTGGTAAGGTTTTCTGAAATAACTTTCTTTCAGCGAGTTCCTTTTTTACGAGGCTTGCAATACAATGCTAGGCTCTCCATTAATAATTCTCGTCTCTTGGACTTGTTACATTTCGATTTAAGTCCACGAATGGCTTAATCAGAATGCAATGCTTCTGAATTTGCGGATTGGCCACGCTCTGGCCAGCGAAGATTGGCAATCGCAGCGGAATCCGAGCCGTTCTAATAAATGCCTCTGGAAGGGCATTAATCGCCAGACAAAGAAAACATAATTATTGTCGTCGATAAGTATATTTTACGTTGTATTATTCATGACAAGCGCGGGTTGTTTTATTGGCGAATGCGTGCAGATTTTTGCAGCAATAAACGTGTCTCCATAAAATTTATTAATTTAATACTCGCGCCATTTTACGACCGCATTTATCATATATTAATTTTGATAACTTAATAAATTAAATTTACTGCAAACATTGCCAAACAGGGCTGGCAACGTTTTTATATTTGCTCGGAATGGCCGTATGCAAATTACTGCTTGTCTTGAGGTGCTCGTGTTTCAGTTGTACACTCTACTTGCATCATTCATAAGGGTTGCAGATTTTTACAAACTCGAAACTGTACTTAGTTTTCGAAAAATCGTATTTGTAATTTATGCTAATTTATTCGTTATGCGTAGCGTTAATTTTATAATTACCAATTATATAATAATTAATTGTACATGCACATAATTGCTGAATGCGTTCAAATTGAGCAATTACTGTCACGTTTTGCATTCATGGATTTTCTATTAGGCCCATGTTTATGCATGAGGTTTCGACAAAGACAAACCGAAAAAGTCGGCGCTTGCGTAACCGATGTCCCTTTATGCCGCATGCAATTAGGTCCCCTGGCACTTAGGTGCAGTAATAAGCGGCTGTGTCAGAAGCGCCGGCGGCGGCATACCAAACTGCACTTAGTGCGATCCAGATCTTTCACTTTGTTCTGTGAAAGCAGATTTTTGCCCGCGAAAGTATTTTGCTAAGTGCGGTGAACGTTAAGCTCGGGTAATGTTTTTATTACCCTAAAGATCGTTATCAGCCCGCGCTAAAAAGTGGAATTGCTCCTTGCATAAAATGCTCTAATACGGCATTAATATTAATGATTGCTATAAATACGCCGCGCTGATTTTTCATAATGGCGCTCATAAACCAGATAAGTGTTACAACTCCATTGGTCGAGTGGTTGATGATATGTTAGGTGTTGATTGTTTGTAATTAGGACACGGCGATTCAATATTAACATGCTAAAACAGTAAGAATTTCTGAGTTTTAGTACTAGCACTAGAGTTGCCATCAAGTGTATCCAGCTACTCGACTGCATTCTTGCAGAGACGGCTAATGAAGTGCTAAGTCAATATAACATGACTAACTGAACTTTCACACTGCATGCAAAACAGCGATGCAGCTCCTCTGCATGCAATTAAACAAAACAATTTATAGCAGTCCGGCAATTACTCAGTTCGCCAGTTTTAAGCGCTGCCTGTCGACCGGGATAATTTGCTGCTGCTGGAGCTCCTCATCCCGAAGGTGAAATGCCTGCACTAATGCACTTGCCGGTTGCTGCTCTTGGAAATTCTTTCGTATCGAAAACGAATCTGAAGTTACTTTGAACCCCTACCCTTGTAACGACCCCACAAATCAGTTAAGAAATACATAAAATAATTTTCCCGCAATTTACTGCCGTCCCTATCATCTATTTCAAATTTTTTCTCGCCAGCGAAAAAATGCAGAATTCCCAAGTAAGTTCTCCAATTTAGCTGTCGCGCACATTGAAATTTGCGATAATGCCAGCCCACGCCGCCCCGGGATGATTTATCAGAGAAATTAAGGGTAGAAAGCGGCTATTTGCAGACCGTCGCCATAAATCCTGCGAAAAATGCTAACGTCTCAATTTATCTATTGCTTACCTACCTCAACGCTAGCCTGGCCCATAAATCCGCGAGAAAGCATCAAATTTGCAGTAACCACTTCAATAGCTGCATACATGCAGTGCGGCCGCCCGGAGCTGCAATCGCAGGAGGCCGTGCACAGGCCCGGCCAACAATTGCGTGGCTGATTGGAGTACCGACAAAATGATTATTGGTTACATATCGCAGCTTGCTGTATGAAGAATCGTACCACGACTCTCAGTACGGGCCCCACAAAGGGTTCCTATCGAAGCGTGCATTAAATCTATCTTTGTGTCTGCGAAGAGTCCTTCTGCACGAAACAAGATGCGGCTCGTTGAAATGGGTTAGAAGATCCAAGCAAGCTAAATTCATTGTTGCAGTAGAGTAATCATAAGATAAAAAATCAGCTGCTACTGCAAAGTTCAAGATATGTATTAGCTCTGTCAAAGTTTGCCATACGGGTATCGTGTTTACTCCAGCATTGAAGTCTCCATGTAATGTTGCTTATCTTATAGGTACATAAATGGTATCTAAAAACGAGTCAAGAGTGGAATTTTTTGCTAGCGCATGTTTTACTAATAATTACCAATTGGAGGTTAAACAAGGTAAAACTTGACAGCACCATGTGCTATAAGCTACGCCCTACGAAACATAAACAAAATTTTTCTGGAAAAACTCTTGACGCATTTTTTAGACACCTATTACAAATAAATGTAGCTTTTCAGTTCTCACATGAATTAAAATGTGTGTGGAATAATTTCCATGTTGGAATAAGTGATAAGATCCTGCTAAACCTAATATACAGATCACGGAAATTGTTTTATTAAAATAACACATTTACTTTCACAATAAGGATTTCCGAAAACAATTCGTTTTGTGCAACTATAATAACTCGGACTATTAATTTGTTATGTATGGCAGGTTTTTGTCCATTTTAATGGCTACTTTGTTGTCCTTATGTATTCAGATTTAATATTTTACAGATTTTCCAAAAACAGCAATAACTGTGCCTTTTATTATATTTTTAGAATTTAACTATTTAGTGCCTAGATAATTCACGTGAATTATGTAAGTCATTTCTGGAACATTAGATTTTGTATAGTCGTAAAATATATTACTGCTGCTACGTTAGACAAGATATAGTACGATTGACATTTTTTATCTGTATGGCTATCGAATAGTTTCTAATTTATTAATGCAACTATAAGTAACTTAAAAATCAAGAGTCAAGTTTGACATTTTAAGTGTAAACGTTGTTGCATTCATAGAATATGGATTATTCAATAACCACACTATATGAAAATAATTTATGGTCATACTTGACTTTAAATGTCGACGTGCTTCCCTAAAATCTGTAACGCTTTTGAGTTGAAATGAAGTATATTCTTTTATTTTGCTGTATGATTTGAAACGTAGTTTATGCTATCTAGGGATTTTTCGTGCGTGTTGGCACTAATCTCGGCACAATGTTGTTTCGGAGTAGCTTCTGATGGGCTTTGTTTATAGCGTCGGAAAAACAAAAGATTGGTTTAAATTGGAGTACGTTCTTTAAGCATCGTTAACTGATGTGCAAAATTTTATGAACAAAAGCCCGTGACTATTTTGAAAAGATGCATCAATTAATTACACAGATACCTTAGATCTAAACGTAAAACTAGTTACACCATTGTCTTTAGTGCATATTGGACCACACATGTACCAAATTTCACAACTGTCCGCACTCGTGTTATGTCGAACTGTTTTTAGCACGAATAGGGCTGTACCTCACAATTTTGCTGCACTTGTGTGAGTGTTATCTATCAAAAGAAAATTTTATTTGTGATACCGCCAAATGTGACACTAAGACCTGCAGCCTTGCCTGACGTCACGGAGTGACGGATGAAGGCTTCAAAAATGTCCATAAACACCTCCTTCAAGTATGTGTCTGCTTTATAGCTTGCACGGTCCCTTCCATGGTGTATATTAGTTGACTAATTTGGCTTGTAATAGCTTTAACTTCACCGGCACGGAAACTATGTAGCTCTTATTTGTACAGCACTCAATTTTCTGTGCTTGCAGGCCTTCACGATCTCTAACACCACATGGTCCTTAGCTACTGCTCCTTTAATCTGCATTTAAGACCCCAGTTTTCGAGTTATCAACGACCTCGGCTTCCAATAGACTCCGACCAGCTCTTATATCAGCCTTCAGCGTACAGTGACGGTATGTCTGCTTTTAAGTGCTCCGAGTGTATCAGTTCTGGTGTTATGACCTAATTTTGCACTTTTATTAACCGCAATTACACTGTATGTGTAGTTTTATCATATTCGTACCTTGTGTCGCACAACGATTTGACGAGAATGTTTTATTTTGTGTTCACTAGAACTGACATGTGGCCCTAATCGTTTTTGTTGGCCCTATGTGTGGCGAAAAATAGGATTCCCAGAAGTATTCTAGCTTATTTTTGCCAAAAGTAACCCCACATTTTTATGGAAACCATGAGAATGCCTCAAATCGTATTTGGTGTTATGTGAGACGCAATTTGCATGTGTGCTTATTTTAAATTAATATGAGTTAATTGCTTATTATTAATAAGAAACTCCCAAATCTTACTTTCAAAACAAACTTAAGCTCTAAATTTAACTATTTTACAACTGATCGGTAAACCCTACGGCAAGGAAATTTGTTTGTGATCTCAATTATACTTTGTCAAATTTGGCAAGTTTGTTATAGTTACTCATTACCCTTTAATAATTGTAAAAATGTTAACTGTACAAGCTAATAGCATAGCAATATATTAAAGCATTTGTACTTAAGAGTGACTGACTACATTTTCTTTGTTTCTCACTTATTTTGCCTATAATTAATATCGTAGTTGCGAATGCATTCGGCTGGTAAGTTGTTTTGATTTTGTGTTCACCGTTATTCTAGAAAAAATTAGTGTTTAGCTGTTAGTGTGATCTATCTTGTTCCTGTCGCCTTTATAATTTCAACTTTGTTTAACTCAAGAGAGGTATTAGCTGGATCGTATGCACCCCCTTGAGTTAGTCGAACGCTTTCTTTGTAACCTCAATACATTTGAAACCAGCAACATAACTTGTAGCTACATAACTACGGCTAACCGTTTTAGGCTGTAGCAAATCACTTTGCAAATTATTACTTGATAATCTTAATTGCAGCTTGAAAAATATGTATAATATCTTAGTTATGTTTTCTATAGGTAGAGTATTGGGTACCGTGTCTATCCTACCGTTGGAGGCTCCAAGGTACTGCAGTGACTATAATAATATTTGCCTTATTTAAAAACAGATTTGCTCGGTTCTGGTCGTTATTTTTCCTTTTGCATAATCCTAAGTGTAAGTTTCAATAGTTATTTCCCTTCTATAGACTTTAATTTAGCAATAAGTTGTTCTGTTCAAGACTCAGGTGCAAGATGCTCCAACCGCCTTGTCCGATTCGATCTACATATTTAAATTAATTTATCAATTAGCAAAACCAACCGCAGTTAAATATGAATGACACGAGTTTCGCAATGCCGTAATACTCGAACAGGCATGTTAACCGTTAATAAGCCCAATAACTCGTGGGCGCGTGGGTGCAACGAGGTCCAGGCGCTTACAGATGGGTGCATTAGGCGCATTCTGCGACGGGAAAAAACGCCGTATGTGACAGAGTGGCGTAAATTGAGCAGTTTACGTCCATTTACTTTCAATTAGAAGCCGTTTGCTGGAACGAGCTGAAAACGACGAGTCAATTGCCTTTATGTCGCGCTCCCGCTCGACGCGTCGTTCCTGCGGTAATAACTGATAATTTCGGATTTCGGGCGCTGCCCATTCATGCCGACATGTCGTCCGCGCACGACCCGCTATTGCTCGAAAAGAAGAGTTACCTAATTCGGTGAGGCAACTTTCGATATTCACGATACGCAAACGGTCGTGTGGAGCGAGTGCGCGGATTTATTGAAATCGCGGCGTTTACGGCAATTTTGTGAAAGGCGAAGCGGAAAACTGCTCCGTTTATGCAGCTTCCCCACGACCGGCCGTTTACCACCTGATTTGGCTAATAGAATCGTGGGCATGAGTTGCGCCACGCCAATTTTGATGATTGGAGGTTGCCGGTGACGAGATTTCTGTCACTGTATTTTAAAAGCTTGACAGCGATGGCCAGAGAGCGATATCGAGACGACACTTAATCAAAACTCATGTAAGGTTTTTGAAACGCTTCCGGTTTGAATTATTTAAAGAAAATCTAGCGTGATAGATAGACATAACGAACATAACTGGCGACATTGAGATATCAACACGTCTATATATCAAAAGAGAGGTGGATTGCAAGGGTTCATAAGCCGCCAACACAAATAATTATTTAAAAAGTTCATTCAACGAATACACTCATAGCGCATAAAATTCCTCTGCAGTGGATGACAAACTATCGATACGCGTAGTACGAATGTGCAAAACAGAGATGGTATAAAGAAGATGCGAATACTTTAGCATCGCCCTGCTCAACTACTTACTAATCTGCTGTATCTTTAAAATCGCTGTATAGAAATCCTATTTGGATACAAAAAAATACAAGACAATCACACAAAAAATTGCTGGGCTTTTACTTACATAGGCGACGTAGTCTAAGCTAAAATTTGATTTACACATTGACAGGTAAAATTTTTGAATGTTGTTTAAAGAAGAAAACGCTTGCAACTTATTATTAGGCGTTCCAGTATCAAGAATCACAGCTATCAATTTTATTTATCGTTACTGAATCCTATTTTTTTAAACAAAGTTATCGGGACAACATTAATTTAAATGCTCATAAATATATTTTTAGGATACTGCATTGGTAACTAGCGTTTACATGTAACTCGTTTGTAACTGTAACTGTGTAAACGCTAGTTACCAATGCAGTATCCTAAAAAATCTTATACGATACATGACCGGTAGCATTTTTATGGCCTTGCCAAACATACAGGTCTCGCCCTACGGCCTCGACCTGTAAAGTATTGGCGCCGCCATAAAAATGTTGCTACCGGTCTAATAACGTAAATAGCTATTTTAATAGATAAAAACTAGCAACTTGCTGGACTATTTTAGTATTCATAACTACTGATGTAACTACAATTTATGACTCATTATTTACCACTGATTTTTCTAAAATACAACAAATTTGAATCGAATAGCACTGTACTTAGATGTAAGTACTAACTTATAATTAACTTGATCTTACGTTTGCGGAATCCAGACTACCAGCTATTCAACAGCTATCAATTTTACGATTTATGATTAATATTATTAAAAATATAATACTCATAACAGCATTATCTGCCTTTACATAATATAAGTTTATTTTCGTAAGCTTAAAATTTCTTTAATCTTGCACACTCCAGTAATAAGCTTGATGAGTATTTAACAATTACCAAGCCTATGCTTCAACACTTATGATCACTATTTTTCAAAATATAATATTGAAAACAGCATTAATGACACGTAAATGTACTCTTCTTCCTTAATATTATATCTTCCAGTAATCAAATTTCTAGCTGTTTAAAAGTTATCAATTGCATGGCTCATCATTTTTGATGAGTAATATTTAAAAAAATATAATAGTTGTACTAGCATCCATATCATGTAGGTATACTGTTTGTAAGGGGCCTGGACACTTCGCCCAAAGTCCATAACCCCCAATGCCCACAACGCCCAAAGTGCGCCCACAACCCCCAAATATTTAGCAGGCCCACTTCGCCCAACGCGACCACAACGCCCAAAGATTTTCTAGGGCCACATCGCCCAATCAGTTGGCCCATAACCCCCAAGCCCACAACCCCCAAACTCTTAGCAGGCCCACTTTGCCCAACGAGTTGGCCCATAACCCCCAAAGTCCATAACGCCCAAAGTGCGCCCACAACCCCCAAATATTTAGCAGGCCCACTTCGCCCAATGCGACCACAACGCCCAAAGATTTTCTAGGGACACAACGCCCAACTAGTTGGTCCATAACCCCCAATTAGCTTCGTGTGAATTCGGCATTTCCTTTTTAAAACGCGTATTTCTGCCTGTATGATCTTAGTTTGTTTTCATTCATTCATAAAGTTCAGAAGTATACCTTAAGCCAATGTCTTTATAAAATGTGTTTACAATAGTTAATTTTTTACCACAGTGATTCTGAATGACTTTTTATGGAAAAACGTAAAGAAGATGGCACTTTTCTTAACTATTTTATTGACATCGTGAAATTACCAAAATCAGATTGAGGTTAGGTTATTCATTCGCCACGAAGCGGAAGAAACAATCGAGCGCGGATCATTTCCGAACAGGATCTAAAACAAAACATAGCTACTGACGCTACCTTTGAGCGCTAAAATTCAAAATTACCTGGCTAATCCGCTCATGGAATTGCTGTAATTCAAATTTGGAAACACTGAACGAACTGCATTTAATAACTTTCCGAGATATTTAAACTTGACAGATTAGGTCGAGTTTTTATGTATTTTGTCTGGCATTTGAACTACGCCCAGTGGAGCACGTAAAAAATTTCACTAACAACTAACGGCGATCCCATCCCTGAAGATTTAAGAGCTCATCCTTGCTTTGAGTTAGCGTAAATAAATCAAATTGCAGATAAAGAAAATTACATTACGGGAATACAACCATTTATTTTAAGTCACTGTACAACTCACCTTTAGTTAACCCTGAGATCAATTTAAATACGAACCCATATAATAAAAATTTGCTTGGTAGCTCTATTATGTATATATTTAATTTAAATTTATAAAATCATTATTATTAGAGCTTATCACTGCAATATGAAGTTTCAACGCCATACTTCATTTCGTTTTTGAGATATTCTGTTCACAGGCACACACACAGATTGACAGACCAATGAACAAAAACATGTTTTTTGCGTTCAGGGGACTCAGAAACGCGAAGATCTGTTGAAAACTCAATTTCGAATTTTTGGGATGAATCCAATACTTCCTTTATAGTAAAAGGAAGTAGAAAATTACGTGTAGCACTCGTATCGAAACGATACTTTTTTTAATGAGTTTGAAGGTTATTTTTTGCATAGTCATACCTGGTACTCGAAATTTGATCAAAAAAGACTTCAGAATTTACAAGTGTGAAATTGATAATTTGCGATTTCAATAAAATAGTTAAAAGGGTTAGTTTTTTACTAATTTTATTTTAAAAAAGACGACTTTCAGGATCACTGTGGTAAAAAATTAACTATTGTAAACACATTTTATAAAGACATTGGCTTAAGGTATACTTCTGAACTTTATGAATGAATGAAAACAAACTAAGATCATACAGGCAGAAATACACGTTTTAAAAAGGAAATGCCGAATTCACACGAAGCTAATTGGGGGTTATGAACCAACTAGTTGGGCGTTGTGTCCCTAGAAAATCTTTGGGCGTTGTGGTCGCTTTGGTCGAAGTGGGCCTGCTAAATATTTGGGGATTGTGGGAGCACTTTGGGCGTTATGGACTTTGGGGGTTATGGGCCAACTCGTTGGGCGAAGTGGGCCTGCTAAGAGTTTGGGGGTTGTGGGCTTTGGGGGTTATGGGCCAACTGATTGGGCGATGTGGCCCTAGAAAATCTTTGGGCGTTGTGGTCGCGTTGGGCGAAGTGGGCCTGCTAAATATTTGGGGGTTGTGGGCGCACTTTGGGCGTTGTGGGCATTGGGGGTTATGGACTTTGGGCGAAGTGTCCTAGACCCGTTTGTAAGATTTTATCTTACTTAATTTTATATCGCCAGCAATCAGATTCATAGCTATTCAACAACTATCAATTTTATTATTCATCATTTATGACTAATATTTTTCCAAACACATAATGGTAATAGCATTGATGTCATTTAAGTATACTCTTTGTAAGTGTTCAACTTCGTTAATCTTACAATTGCCAGTAATCAAATTTATAGCTATTCAACAGCTATCGATTTTATGACTCGTCATCTATTTTTCAAAATATAATTCTAATAATAGCATGAATGGCATACATATATTTATTCAACAAAGAATACACTGACTGACATTCAGTTTGCCAACATAACACAGTAATAAAATTTCAAAAGTACAGATCAAATAAGAATACAATTAAAAGCTAACATTAAATAAATGGTTACGAAGAATATACACTGAATATTTCAAAATGGTTAATACAATATTAGAATCTAATGATTTCGGCAATTTAAATTTTTTCCTAAATTGTATATATTTTTTGGTTAAAGTTCCCCTTTGTAAGCTTGTAAGATCGCTATTCTTAAATCTGCCAGAAATGTTTATGAGTAATATTTTTCCGAATATAATACTGGTAATAGCATTACTCTCATTTAAGCATACTCTTTGTAAGTTTTCAAATTCGTTAATATTAAATTTTCCAATAAGCACAATCATAGGTGTTCAACATCTATCAGCACTTATTACTAAGCTTCTTCAAAATATAGTACTATTAGTAATAGCCTTAATGACATGAACTCATTGTAAGCTTATAATTTAGTTATTCTTAAATCTGTTAGCAATCAAATTCATAATTATTCAACAGATATCAATTTTATGACTCACCATTTTTGACTACTATTTTTCCAAACAATACTGGTAATAGCATTTATGTCATTTAAGTATACTCAGAAGTAATACTATAAGTACTTGGATATTATCGGGTTATATGTCGATAACTTGTTGCACAATAATAAAAGAGTGTCAGTTTGACAGGTTAAATAATCCGACCGCGTCAGCGGGAGGATTATTCTGTCAAACTGACACGATTTGTTATTGTGCAGGAAGTTTGAGACGTATAACCTGTTCGAAGTACGAAGCGTATTTGATTTGATTATTTTTTGAGTAAATTTTAATATTAGGAACAAATAAATATTTTATTGGCAGCTCGATTTGTTTGTATTAAACTGGCAGAAAGTAATCTCCATGAAAACAACATCAAGTTGACAAAAGTTATGTGTTGCGAATTAAATTTACGAACTGTGATTGATATAAAAAAATTTATTTAATATCAATACACAGACGGAGTTTATAATTATAAAATACAAGTGAAAGCTACAGATTCCAAATTACAACTAACTCATCCTGCGATGTAGTCGAGCAGGTTACCTAAGCTGCATCAGCAAAGATAAGATAACACTTGTGTCCCTCGGGAATGCAATGATATGTAATACGCGACTGCATTATCTTATCATAACTAATGTTCTTATTATCTATCTGGGAACGTAACATAATTCCTCCCATCCTAAGTTGAAAAATTGGGGGAAATCACATTTTCCACCTATTTTTCAGGGCAATATTTCTATTGGTTGTAAAGGTTCATTATTGATTTCTGATTTAATTCTTTTGCAGATTTTAGGCAACAAATCGTACTTATATAATACAAATATGGCAAACAATATTAGAGCTAAAATAATAATTAATGTAAAGTTACTTGCGTGTGCATAAGTATTGTAATTGGTGGTCACAAGTTCACCGGGTAATTTTCTTAATTTTTCCCTAAGCTGTTGTATGTCATCCAGGTCGATGTTTTCTAAATGCAATTTTGGAAATTCAATATTATTAACAGTTGGTTGATTAATTGTTTGGTTAAGCATTGGTAAATGAACCATTTCGTATATTGGATTTGAATTTTGACTGGTTTTTAATATTTTACCATCGATCTGCATTTCACAATTTACAGGTAATTGAACGGTATATGTGCCTAACAATGGTATTTTCCTGTGATCGTGATTACAATTTAGTTTGGTTATCAACTCAGAGGTTGTTACAATAATCCATAAGTCACGATCTATTTTTTGAATTTTATAATTTTCTAGGGAAAACATTTTAGGTTTACAATTATTAGTTCTTGAAAATGAGAGCAGTTGCGCTTCACATAAGGTGTTTTCGAAACTCATTCGCTCTGGAATGTTACAAATAAAATCAGTTTTTTGAATTTGCTCGCAACGTTCATTAGTAGAGATATAATTAGATTCCGAAAATAATAGGAATTTATTCTGTGGTAACACCGCTTGGTATCGCTGGTCGATTTTCATTGGCAATGGGTACAGATGGTAATAGTCATATTTCGTTGTCCCTGTTAGAGGTACTTCTATGATAAATACTAATCTAGTATTTGTTTGATAGGCTTTAACGGTTAGTATTTTCTCGAATAGTAATAAATTTTCTTTGGTTGGTTCGAAAGGTAGTTCCAAATTATTTATTTTATCTTTTATAAACTTCAGGTTTGCTTCTAAGTCCTCTGGATCCATGATTGACGGGTGAAAAGTTTCCAATTTGGAAAAAGTAACAGCTTCTTCCAGTGTGTTAGTTATATGCAATATTAAATTTGAAATTGCAGTGAATTGCAGGAATATTGTGTGCATGTTGATTAATGAGTACATTTCAGCTTTGTGTATTGTATTCTCCTTTACTTGGGCTTCAATTTGTAGAATGCGCGACTTCAATAAATATTGATTGGTTTGCAAAACGTTTATGGATTTGTTGACTTTATCTAAAATTTGTTCTGTGAGCGATATTTGTTTAACGAGTGCTTGTTTTTGGCGTTCTTGCTCCTTTTGAAGTTCTTCGATAGATTTTTCATATTTTTGTCCATCTGTAGCATCCAAATTTCCTGTTATAAGTTTAACTAAGCTTCCTAAACCGTCGATTGCTCCTCTCTTCTGTCGATTGGGAAATAGTCGACGTATTTTCCTATTTACTTCAACTAACGTAGCATTTATAAGCGAATAATAATTGGTAAATTCCTTAGCATAAGCGGGTCCATTAACATGTTTCTTAAATATAGTATCTACTTCTAAAATATTTTGTTTTAATAAGTTGTATTCGTTGATTATCGGACTGCAATCAACATTCTTGATTAATGTCCATTTATCCATGGTGTTCTTGGCATTTCCTAGTTTGTGAGGGAATAGTCCGGGGTTGTCGATGATTTTCGTTATTTCTGGGCGTTCGATGTTGATGACGTATTGAGTGCAGAGGCACCTGAAACAATTGGGTGACTTAGGGCATCTACATGTCTTTTCTTTTCTTTGTTGTTTTGTGGGTTGACTAGGGTTACTATGTTCCTATCCGTAATTTCCTTTATTACATAGGGTCCTTCATATTTATTGGCTGATTTGTTTCGTTGGTCGGTTTTTATTAAAACTTCGTCTCCTACTTTGTAGTTGTGTGCTCTGATGCTTTGATTTTGTTTATTAATTAGATTTTCCTTGTTCTTATGCATGGCTTCTTTTAGTGATTTGTACAAAGAAGTCAATTTAGTCTTGTGGGTGGTTACGTATTCTTCGTAAAATTTACTGTTCAATTGAAGATCAAACGGGTCTCTAGTTGCAGTATGTCCATAAACTAGTTCAAGGGGTGTGAATTTCGTAGCAGAGTGAATCGTGTTGTTGTATCCGATGATTGCGTACGTTATTATTTGTTTGGGGGTCTCCTTATTACTTGTATTCTTAATTATCCTATAATTTTCAATCAATGTCGAGTGGATTCTTTCAATTAAAGAGTTAGATTTTGGGTTTTTTGGTGTAGTAATGTGGATTTTAATTTTGTGAAGTTCCAAAAGGTCTTTAACCACTTCATTAATAAGTTCTGAACCTCCATCCATTGTGATCAATGTTGGCGAACCATGTTGGGATATGAAATTTATCAGATTTTCAGCTACTTCGATTCCGTTTTTCGAGGTTAGATGATAAGCTTGACAAAATCTTGAAAATGAATCGATGATTGTTAGAAATAAATTCCTTTCGATTTGAAATGTGTCCATATGCAAATGCTCAAATGGTCTATTCGGTGTTTCGGTGATATTCAAGAGTGTCTTTGTGGGGTGACGTTCATATTTCGCTTTTCGACATGTTATGCATTTGTTGATAAAATCGGTAACGTCTTGATCAAGTTTTTCCCAATAGTATTTTCTTTTTATTGCCGTACAGGTTGCAAAGATTCCACGGTGGTTAGTTTTTCCTTCGTGTTGGTTAGCAATTATTTCTAGTCGGTCTTCTTCGTTTATAACGTGTAAAACTCTTTTAGTACATTTATAAAGTGATATGCGGTTTTGCGCAAAATGGGTTGTAATAATTTCGCATGCTAAGTTATAAAGTTCGTCGTTCGGGAACGAACAGTAATACGTTTTATTCGGTAAACAATAATTTTTAAAAAATTGTAGTATGCTGTGTTTTAGGTCTTGATCTCCTAGATGAGCTGTAATTATGGAATTTTTCTCTTTCTTTTCGATTTTTGGTTTCGTAGATTTTCCATGAACGATTGTTATTATGATTTGGTTTTTCTTACAATCTAAAGCATCTTCGCATATTGGGATGCTGGGTGCTGAATCATCTTGTGAATGAACAGTTGGTGTTAAATCTTCGTTAAATCTGTCAGGTACGTTTTCGATTAGTTTTTCAAGGCTTCGAATCGGATCTTCGGGTAAATTTTCGTTCATAGGGCTAGTTATAGGGTCAAGTGGAATTACATCTGGTGTTAATGCTCGCATTGTTGGTGGTTGTAAGATCGGTTCTGGTGTTTGTAAATCATCTTGTCTGTGACTTATTTCGTCTAGTAGTTGGTCTAATTCTGAGTGTACTTCGACTTGCATAGATTGCGTATCAATCGGGTTAATTTTTATTCTAGATAATGCGTCTGCGTTCGTATTGAATTTTCCTTTTTTGTAAATCACATCGTAGTCAAATTCCTCTAGTCGTAATCTCCATCTTGATAACTTTGAGTTTGGCTCCTTCAATGAATGTAACCATTGCAGAGGTTTATGATCCGTTACTATTTTAAATTTTCTTCCGTATAAGTATGGTCTAAAATACTTTGTAGCCCATACGATAGCCAAAAGTTCTTTTTCAATGGTGCTATATCTTTCTTCTGATTCATTGAGGGTTCTCGATGCATAAGCGATAGGTAGATCCTTTCCTATTGGTCCTTGAGATAGGATTGCTCCTACAGCAACATTTGATGCATCCGTTGTCAAAATAAATTCTCTCGAGAAGTCGGGGTACTGAAGGATTGGTTTGTTCATAAGTAAGTTTTTGCATTTTAGAAAAGCTTCTTTAAATTCGTTGGAGTGAATGACTTGCGCGCTTTTCTTTAAGCACTTTGTCATAGGCTTTGTAATTTTCGCAAAGTCCTTTATAAATTTTCGGTAGTAGCCTAGTAGTCCTAAAAATCCTTTAATTTCTTTTGGTGTTTTTGGAATTGGATAGTTCTTTATTGCTCTAATTTTATCAGGATTAGGTTGAACTCCTTCTGGTGTTATTACGTGTCCTAGATATTGCACTTCTTTCTTTAAGAATTCGCTCTTGTCCAGTTGGACTTTGAAATTAGTTTGTCTTAACCTTGTAAATACCTCTTTTAGTCTTACTATATGTTCTTGAAGGGATGTGGAGAAAATAATAATATCATCCAAATATACAAGACATTTTTCGTTTTGTATTCCTCTGAGGATGTTGTCCATGACGCGTTGGAAGGTGGACGGCGCGTTCTTTAATCCAAATGGCATGCGTTGGAACTCATAGTGACCATTTTCGGTGTTAAAAGCTGTTTTCGGTATGTCGTTTTCTTCAACTTGGACTTGGTGAAAACCAGATGCTAGATCGAGCGTTGAAAAATATTGACATTTTCCCAATTTATCCAATAAGTCGGTAATGTTTGGTAGTGGGTACTTGTCATCAATGGTCTTCTCATTAAGCTTACGATAATCTATCACGATTCTCCATTTTTGTCTTCCGGAAGCGTCTGCTTTCTTTGGCACTACCCATACAGGTGAACTCCAGGGGGACGTGCTGGGTCTTATAATCTTATCCTTGAGCATCTTGTTGATTTGTTTATTTACTTCGTCACGATGTACTTGGGGATATCGATAATTTTTAGAGTACACAGGTGTTTCGTCAGAAGTTTTAATTACGTGTTTAATTTGGTTGTTAAAACTAAGTGGAATGTCTTCACAAAAGAATACATCTCGAAAATCTTCGCATAATGTTCTAATAAGTGTTGCTTCTTCGTCGTTGAGGTGCTCTAGCCGTAATTGTTGTAAATTCCTAAGTTGGATTTGTTTGAGATTTTTGTTTACTGGTTCGGGTTGGTAATGTAAGGTATCTGGCTTCGGATTTTCTTCGACCATTTCGATGTGTAGTGGTTGGGTCATAATAAACGTTTTTTCTTTGTCACTGCTGTTAATAATAGTGGTTATTGCTTGATAATTATTTACGTTAACGTAGGATGCTGGTATCTCTACATTATCACTAATTTTTTGGTGTTCGATTATTCCTTGCTTGATGTTTTTCGTAACTGGAATCTTGATTACTTTTTCAGTTCTTCCTTCGATTGTAATATGGTAGTTCAGGTCTGGGTTCCTGTCTTCGATAGAATATAATGGAATTTGGGCCTTTTCGGTTTCTAAAGTGTTGTTTGTGAAATCGATTCTGGCTTTTAATTTCTTTAATAAATCTGTTCCTATAAGACCGTCGTATTTAGGGTCAAAATCAAATAGGTGAAATTTGTGAGTTTTGTTTGTCTTAAAGATGGCTGGTAATTGAATTACAGCAACTTCATTATGTATTGACGTCTGATGTGCAGTTTGTATTTGAAAAATTTGGGGTTCAATTAATTCTGGAAAATATTTCTGAGCTATTTCTGGTTTAACTAGCGTCCTAGAAGCTCCAGTATCTATGAGAAAATTCGCTTTTAGCTGTGGGATGTATATGCATGGTAGGTGTGATGATGGTTGATTATTGATTTGTATTAATTCGGGCTGTTGGTAATTTTGTTCAGGTGGTGGATGTTCGTCTACGTATGCTCGTTGGGCGAGGCTGTTTTCGTAAAATCCTGTTCTTCGTACTCATACTGCTCATTTTCAAAGTCTTCAAATTCTTGCTGTAGATATTGATCTGTTTCAGATGGTGTATCGATGATATCTTCTGGTTCCTCTTGGTAGTGGAGTTCCTCGGATATAAAATTTCGGGGTTGATTTGACTGTTGAATAAATTGTCTTGGTTGAGTAAAACGCTGGGTGTTTGACGAATTAAATCGTTGAGGCAAATTGGTTGTTCGTCTCGTAGCGCCTGATGAGGTGTCCATTGGCGTGGGACGTGGTTGAGCACGATTTTGGGGTGCAAATACATTTCTTGCTTGTGTACTTGGTTGCGATTGTTGAAAACGGGTTGGCCATTGTTGTGCAGTAAAATTTGTTGGTCTTGCATTATTCTGGAACGTTGGAAGTTGTATTCGTGGTTGTTGATTCCCAAATGATTGATATGTAGGGTAACGATTGTAAAAGCTGGGGTTGTTTACGCCAGTAGTCATTCGTAGTCCTGGTGGTGGTCTTTTTTGAGTAAATGTGGAAGAATGAAGTCCTTTTCGATGCTCGGTTTCATGTCTTCTGGAATATTGCACGTTTTCTTCTTCGAGTACATATTTAATTGCGTCTTCTAATGTGGCTGGTCGCATACTTCTTAGGAAGCTACCTAGTGGTTCCTTGAGTCCACTAAGAAAAGCTTTTAGTGTTAATTCATCGTACTGTAATTGTTTAACTGCTCGTGTGCCTTGATTTGGTTCATTAAGTTGAATATTCGAATATAGAAGGCTTCTTGTTTGTTGGCAAATTTCGAAATATTCTTGGGCCGTTTCATGTTTTTGTCGTAAGAGCATCAAGTCTCGCAAAAGTGAGCTCTCTGATCTTTGATCGGCAAATGATCTTCTTAAAATGTTTCTTAATTCATTCCAGGTGGCAATTTCTCGTCCGCTGGTTACTAAAAGTGCTCTTCCGGTTAATTTTGTCCGTAAAGCAGAAAGAATTAAAGACTGCAGGAAGGCGTCGGCATTCCCACGGTAGTGTGCGATTATTACCTCGGCAGATCTAATATATTCGGATAATTTGTGTGGAGTACCATCAAATTCTGGAACTATTCTTAAATATTCCAAGTGGAAAGCTTGTCCTGCTGGTACTGCTTGTCCTCCTTGTGCCATGTTTGGTTGATTGGCTTCTACTTGTTGTTCTTCAGGTGCTACCTCCAGTAATAAATTTTCGAATAAAGCTACTAAGTCGTCGTTACCTCGTAGCATTAAGATTTGTTTATATTTTTATTTTTAATTTGTTTAAATAGCGGGGCAAATGATTTTTATTCGTTTAAGGGTTCCTTCCTAGTGTAACGTTTTTAACAGACCATTGCAGTTATGGCGTGTATAAAAACTTACGAAGGCTAATACTAAGTTTATTATTAAGGTTTAATTATTTCGTTTAAACTGTTGCGTTTTATTTAATAGCAAGCTTATAACTAAATTGTTTTTATGCTGCAACAAATATTGTTAGCGACTTACAGTAATAGCGCTGTAATTTTCATTCTTCGGTCCTCCTCGATGGAGTGCTTATTTCTAGACCAAGCGTCGGCGATGCTGTCCTAGCTTGGGGTTGTGGCGATTCTTGTCCACTTCTGGTGAAGGTCGACACTGTTCGGTTGCCCACGGAGATGTTGTCCAGGTGCAGCTACTGGTGCCGCTTCTGCTGCAGTTTCGTCACTAGAATTGTATTCTTCGCGTGACCCTTTGGCGATGCTTGTCCTCCAGGCTCCGTTCTGAATACTGCTTCTTGGGACGACGTTGGTTGTTCGGTTTCGGCCAAAGTATTAAAATACACGTTTTTCGGCGATTTTTGTCCAAAAAACTGCCAAAATATCCGTCACGACTGCGCCAATTAAATTTACGAACTGTGATTGATATAAAAAAATTTATTTAATATCAATACACAGACGGAGTTTATAATTATAAAATACATATGAAAGCTACAGATTCCAAATTACAACTAACTCATCCTGCGATGTAGTCGAGCAGGTTACCTAAGCTGCATCAGCAAAGATAAGATAACACTTGTGTCCCTCGGGAATGCAATGATATGTAATACGCGACTGCATTATCTTATCATAACTAATGTTCTTATTATCTATCTGGGAACGTAACATAATTAGTGCGGTTACGGGAAATTAAATGGCATATCACATAATGCCTGATTTAACGAGGACAATCAGTACATTTAATGGAGAAAGTAAAAGTGAAACAAAAAGGTGGATAGCTAACATAAGAAGTATGCAGCTATTGCACCGGTGGCCGGATGCTTTCACTTTGGAAACAGCTCGTACACATTTGGTTGGAGGTGCAAAACATTGGCATGAAAGTAACTGGGAGAAGTTAAAAACATTCGACGAATTCGCGGAGAAATTTGAAGAAATGTTCAGTGGAGAGTTGTCGCAAACGGAGAAGTGGAAGCGAATGACAACGAGGGTGCAGAGCCGGAGTGAAAGCATAAATTCCTACTTTCACGAAAAATTCAAATTGTGTAAGGACGTTAAGCTGAGTTTTAAAGAAACCAAAGCGCAAATCTTAGCAGGATTGTGGAACAAGGATTTGTGTAATGTGGCAATGGGAAAAACTCAAGGTAACGAAGTGGAGTTGTTACAGGACTTGCAAGAATGCGAAGAAATCGGTGATGCGAGGAGTGGACGTTTCCGGGCAGAAAAAAGTGAAAAGCCACACAAACCCCAAAACAATAGCAGCAGCTTCGTCGGGGTGAAAAGTGAACCTCAGGAAGCAACGAAACCAGCCATACCGGGTGCACAAAAGCATCCTGAAATGAAGAAGGAGAAGTGGAAGTGTTTCAACTGCGGTGAACCATCGTATTTAGCCAGAGAATGCACTAAACCGAGAAAAGTGGTATGTTTTAAATGTAAAAAACCTGACCACATCAGCAGAGAATGTCCAGAACGTGTGACGCAGAGAAGTAAATCTGTGAATCAAGTGTGGAGAATAGGGACTGAACCGAAGAATTTAGCAGAAAGTGCGGCAACGAAGTTCATACGAAATGTTAAAATAAATGAGCAAGAAGCGATAAAATGCTTCATTGACATTGGTGCTACGGTGAGCACGGTGACTGAGGAAGCCGCGAGAGATTTAAAATTAAAAGTTGAAAAAACGGAAAACAGACTGACAGGATTCGGAAGCAGTGCGGTAATCAGCAAGGGTTTTGCGAAAGCTAGAGTGAATCTAGATGGAATTAACGTAGAAGATGTGAATTTTTACGTGGTTCCGTGTGGGGTACAGAATCTACGTGTATTGCTGGGGCAGAACTTTACCGAACACCCTGAGTTAGCATATGTGCGGGTAGACGATGCACTGCATTTTGGTTTGCGTAGTGAGGAACCGTTTGCGCAAATTAATTTGACAGTTGCCACGCAATCAGTAGATATAACTGCTGCGGAAGATCAAATTTTGGAACCCAGAAGCATAAACTTCGTGAGTGTGGACATAAATGGAGGCAAATTCACGGTGCCAGTAGCCAACGAAAGTGACGATGCAAACTTCGTAGTGAAAGGCGAAAAGGTAGACAAAATTCGGGAATTCGGTGTGAACATTGATTCGAAGAATATTTGTGGACAAGAAATGAGCGTGATGGAAATTGAATTATGCAGGGAAGCGATTACAAGTGAACAATTAAACGTGAGTGAAGAAATATCGGAGCGAAATTTGCGGAAGCTAACAAGCTTGGTGAACGAATTTCGGGGGTGTTTCGCGCAAAACTTAAGCGAACTAGGTTGTACTCAGTTAATGGAAATGAACATAATTTACAGTAATGTGCCGGTGCGTACGAGAGCTTATCGGGTGACTGCACACGAGCGAGAAACCATCGCAAAAATCGTGCGCGAGTGGAAGGCAAATGGTATTGCGACAGATACCACTTCGCCATACGCGTCACCGGTGTTATTAGTGGCCAAAAGTTCACACGAACCAAGACTGGTGGTAGATTTTCGAAAGTTGAACCAACAGACAGTGAAAGAACATTATCCATTGCCGAACAGCGAAAGGGTCTAGGTGTAAAACAGCTTTTGTTACGCCAGATGAAACGGGGGAATTCACGCGAATGTGTTTCGGATTGTGCAGTAGTCCATCGAACTTTGCTAGGCTAATGACGCGAGTACTAGGGCCTTTAAGGAACAAGGTCGCGATGGCGTTTTTAGATGACGTGCTGATACCAGCAAAAAACTGGGACGATATGTTGGAGCGGTTACGACAAGTGTTCGAGGCCTTCCGTGCCGCAAATCTTACGATGAAGCTACGCAAATGTCATTTTGGTGCTTCAAACGTGGACTTTTTAGGATTCAAATTATCTGCGGAGGGAATTTCCCCAAGTGCAGCGAAAGTGAAGGTCATAGAGAATTTTCCGCGACCGGGAAATGTGCGTGAAGTAAAACGATGGCTGGGATTAACAGGTTTTTTTAGACGCTTCGTGAAAGGATATGCGGTGAAAGTGAGACCGATAAGCGATTTAAGGCGGAAAGATAATGTGTTTATGTGGACAGACAAACAGCAGGTAGCGTTTGACGAGTTGAAGGACGCTTTGACGTCAGCGCCGGTCTTGCAGCTGTATAATCCGAGTTCGTATACAGAACTGCATACGGACGTGAGTGCAGTTGGTTTAGCGGGGATGATGTTACAACGAGGGGCAGACGGGGAAATGCATTTGGTATACGCGGTGTCAAAAAATACGGCAGATGCAGAGTCGAGATACCACAGTAGCAGGCTCGAAATGAAGGCGGTCGTTTGGTGTATGGACAGATTTCACAGATTGCGGCCATTATTGCTGCATATGCATTTCACGGTGGTAACCGATTGTCAAGCGTTGGTGTACTTAAATATGCAAAGAACTACAAACGCACAAATTGCTAGGTGGAGCCATTTACTTCAGGAATTTGACTTTGAGATTAAATTTAGGAAAGGCGAGAAGATGCAGCACGTGGATGCATTGAGTAGATCTCCAGTGGAAGCAGCCACGGACACGATGGAAGAAATCTACGAACAACGTTTGGAGGTTTACAATATAATGCCAGAAGAGGAGTGGGTTTTGTTAATCCAGAGCAGCGATCATAAGTTACAAGAAATAATAAGAGTGCTCAAGTTACCGAATAGTGAGCGTGACAAAGACGAAAAACAGGTTGTTCAAAAGTACAAGTTACGTAACTGACGATTAGTGCGCGAAGTTACTGTAAACGGGAAAATCCGAGAACTTTTTGTAATCCCGACTAGCATGCGGAAAAGTACGGTAATTAAATTCCATGATATGGCGGGTCATTTTAGTGTGGAGCGAACAGTGGATTTAATATTAAGAAATTATTGGTTCGCTGGACTGAGGCATTACGTCAGACAGCACATTCGTTCGCGCGTAGAATGCTTGTTGGTAAAAATACCTGGAGGTAAGCAAGCGGGAGAGTTGCACCCGATACCTTCTCCGAAGAGGCCGATGGGAAAAGTCCATTTGGACCATCTAGGCCCCGTTTTGAAAAGTGCGCGAGGGAACGCCCACGTTTTGGTGGTAATTGATACTCTCACACGTTTTATTAGACTTGATGCGGTGCCGAGCACAAAAACGTGCAGTACATTGAAGTGTTTGCGCGATTTTGTGAACGATTTTGGTCTACCAGCGATGATTGTGACGGATCGCGGGACCAGCTTCACACTTAAGGACAAATATAAACTAAAGTGTAGCGGCGAATGTAGGCGCATATTTTGCATGGCATGCAGTGGATTTGACAAAACCACATTAAAAACGATTTCACAACAAAAAAATCACCAACTGCGATATTTTTGCGTTCTATGTGATTCTCCCAATCTAAAATATCTGCATGAAAAAGTTTCACAATTAACAAGGGACCAAGTACCAAAAGATAACATCGAGGCTATAGGGTCACTAATTAAGAAAGTGGCTGATGCAATTCCGATTATTACGGAAACACATGAATTGGTATATAACCAAGATTCAAAGCTAGATTTGCTTCATAAAAGAGTTGAGGAAATTTACTCGATGTGTCAGTCCTTCACTGATTGTGGCCCACAATCAATTAGAAAAAGTTTAAACGGCATGCAGCAGGATCTTTTCAATCTCTCCTCAGTCTTCTTCAACAGCAATGAAGACCAAATCAAAATACAGGTACACGATCCATCTTCAAGTGAAATCAGGAAAAACATAGAAGGGATACAACATAAGATAACAAAAATATCAGACTCCATGGCGGAGTTCCAAACAAGACTGAAAACCCTAAAATCTCCAGGTGTTGCTTCTTCAACTTCACAACCGACTCCAATTCAAACATCAAAGTCTTGTATGTCAGTTGGCACCCAAACAACAGAACTATCTCCTAGTTTGAGTGGCCCAAAACCATTGTCTAATTTAACATTACCTACTCAAGATGGAAAAGTAGATAAAAGTAAATGGCACTATGTGATTGTGAGAAACCTTCCATCGTACTATAACAGCAATCACGTAGTACATTATATTAAAGAAAAGTTGCGAGTGTCGGACTTTATAAGATGCTACCCCCTATTAAAACAATCAGAAAATGCAGCGGAGATAACATACAAGATCGGCACCATAAACAGAAAGTCTGCCGCTCGATTAGCAGAAGAGCAGTTCTGGCCTGCTGGTGTATCGGTAAAGTGGTCAGTAGAAAGAAAATGCCATCTTGAGGAAAATCCTAACGAAGGAAATGAAACGCAGCTGGACAAAGTGAAGAATAAGATAACTAAAGAATTCACTACTCAAGAGAAGATTCTAAGGCTTCATTCTGATGGGGAGGCTATAGCAGCTGGCAAACAACACACCTTTAATGAAAATCAACCCATAAAATTTGTGAGTGCAGGCATCCAGAAAACAAATCTCACAGTAGATGCAATGACTCCGCCAAGGGTGAAACTGACAATGCAATCTGTCACCGATGAAGGCCGGTACCTTTTGGCTCGTCTGCGGGAACCAGCAATAATGAATGCCGTCAGGTTGTACATATCCTATCTACATGAACAACCGCAATCAGTTTGTCACGAGGGCTTCACAAATGCTTCTCTAAGGGTATTTTTAGCTTCTGAGGGCCTTCCTGTAGACGTGGAGTCGCTAAAACAATTATACATGAAGTACTTTGAAGCGTATGGCATAGGATCTTCTACTGCATCGGCGGACCTTACAACCTACAAATCATTTGTCTCCTCCCAACATCTAATACGCCTACAACAATCCAGGGAAAGCCATGGCAAATACTACTCGCCAAAACGAAATTTTTAATACGATCGACGTGCCCAGAAGAGCAAGTATCTTCTATCATTGACAAACATTCAGTGCCTCTCTTTTGTAATAAAAACACCAGTAATATTACTATTTTGCATGCAAATATTCAGTGTATTAGAAACAAACACAATTATCTTGAATCCATCTTAACTGAACAAAATTTTGACGTGGTGATGATTAGTGAACATTGGCTTAAGGATGGAGAAAAACATTTATATACACCAAATAATTACAATCTAGCTTCTTGTTACTGCCGATTGGAGAGTGAATGTGGAGGAGTATGCATTTTTACTAGATCTGATCACGTTTTTACATCAATAAATTTCATTAGTGAACTTAACAGTGAAAAACATTTTGAATGCACTGGCATTAAACTTGCTGATTTGAACTGTGTTGCGGTGGCTTTATATCGTTCACCATGTGGTAATATCGATATCTTTAAAAATAAACTTTCTCATGCTCTTGACTTAATATCTAAATATTTTAAAAATAGTAAGCTAGTGTTTGGTGGCGATTTTAATATAAATTTTGCAGTTAAATCTAAGGAAAGCATCGAAATTACTAACATATTCCATTCTTTTGGATTACAAAAAAATATCACCGACTTTACTAGAGAACAAAAAAATTCCAAGTCGTGTATCGACAACATCTTCACAAATTTTGAAACACAACTTGCAACTGTGGCTGAATTTCACATATCTGATCATAAATCTCAAATAATTAAATTTAACACTATTCAAAAACGGGAGACCTCTGTTTACAAAACCGTACCAAATAAAAGTTCTAGAAATAGAATCAAATTTTCAAATTACCTCTTAACGGAAGATTGGGTAGAATTATATAGAGAGTCTGACCCAACCTGCGCAGTTAATGCTTTTTATAAAGTTTTTACATATTATCACGATTTATCTTTTCCTCCCATTAAAATTAATACAAATAACAAACGTAAAAATGCCTCTATATTTACCAATCCGGAAATAGTTTTGGCCAGGGAAGAAATAAATCGTCTTGGAAACATTTTGAAATTGAACTTGCAAAATAATGATCTTCTATCGGCTGAATTTAAACAAAAAAAATACGAATACGAACAAAAAATCTTAAAATTAAAAAAAGAAAAAATCAGTAAAGAAATCTTGGAGTCTGATAATAAACAAAGAACAATATGGAGAATAATAAAAAAAGGTGTAAACAATATCAATAGCAATGGAGTGGTAAGTGTGATTTCCCCAGAATCTCACAACGACTACTTTGTGCATGTAGCCGACGATTTATTATCAAATATTCCCCCATCAAAGTACTCACACAGTGTTTATCTAAAGAAATTACCAATAAATAATGAACAATCACTATTCTTATTTGCTGTTGAGGAATCCGAGGTAGAAGATATTATAAAGGCATTAAAAAAGTCAAAATCATTAGACCTATATAATCAATCGGTTTGCATGTACAAAGAAAATGTTTTATGTTTATCTGCCCCGATAGCTTATATTGCAAACATGATATTAAAGACGGGCATATTTCCTAATAAATTGAAACAAGCCAAAATTATACCTTTATATAAATCGGGTGAAATTGATGATAGATCAAATTATAGACCCATTGCGCTTCTCCCTATTTTGGCCAAAATTATAGAAAAAATTATTGCAGTTCGAATTCTAAATTTCTTTGAAACCAACCATATTTTTACGGACAGACAGTTTGGGTTCAGAAAAGGAAGGGACACGTCGGGAGCCGTGCTGAATCTCATTAATTATATAACAGAATCATTGGAAAACAAAAAATCTTCCTTTGCACTATTTCTTGATTTAAGCAAGGCGTTCGACTGTGTCTCAAAAAGCATTTTACTCGATAAACTGGAGTATTACGGTTGCAGGGGAGTAACTCTAAAACTAATGTCATCCTACTTATCTGACAGATCTCAATGTGTATTTTGCAAAGGTCAGTATAGCCAGATGTCTTCAATTCAACATGGTGTCCCACAAGGAAGTGTATTGGGACCGTTATTATTTTTAATCTATGTTAACGATTTGCCTAATGCCATCCCAGTTTTCACGACTTTATTTGCAGACGATACGACCTTTGCAAACCACGTAGAAGATGAAACTCTAGTCAATCAGTTACAAACCAACATTATCAACCAAGCCTCAGATTGGTTCCAGGCAAATAAGCTTTGTTTAAACCAAAATAAAACTACCACTTTACTATTTTCTAATAAACAAAATATCTGTGAAACCGTCAAATTTTTAGGCCTTACCTTGGATAACAAACTAACTTGGCAAGCACATGTTGACAATCTTTCAATTAAATTATCAAGAACAATTTATGTAATTAGACAAATAAAAAATCGAGTAAACTTAGATGCTGCCATTACTGCATACCACGCATTATTTCATAGTGTAATGACGTACGGTCTAATAAACTGGGGTACCTCTACACATATGAAAAAAATTTTCATTGTACAAAAAAGAGCCTTGAGAGTGTTGGCGGGAGCGAGTCAGTTTGACAGTTGTAAACCATTGTTTAAAAAATATAACATATTAACGCTACCGTCAGCAATACTATATTGTAATCTATTACACATAAAAGAACATTATGGCGATTATACAAAAAACGGCGATGCCCCATGGTTACGACACCCGCAGTCGAGGCGATATACAGGTTCCGCAGCAGAGACTAACTTCCACTAAACGAAATAATTTCGGAATAGGATTATTTAATTCGCTTCCTAGTACTCTCAAAAATGCCCCAACAAAACTCTTCAAAGTTAAGCTTAAAAAACATCTTCTGGCCAATGTCTACTATGAACTTTCCGATTTCAGATTTGTTGAAAATTAAGACTGTCTTGTTTTATTGACTTTAGTATTTTTGTTGTTACTGTATTTATCTGTAGTTGACTATTTCTGTAAATGCATTGTATTTTTTTATTTTTATATTTTTATATTTAAACTGGAATTGTGACATATCTAAGCACCACGGTGTATATTATGATGAATAAAAATACAATACAATACAATACAATACTCTGTATAATTACACTGGGACTTTTAAAAACCTTGATGTATCGAATTACGCCATTTTTCAATTTCCTACGAAATGTACGAAATCCACGCCGAAATTTTCTATAAATCGAAGTGGCTATAAAAAGGTTTAGCAACACATATATTTGTTCTATCGCTCAATTTTTGTACCCAATTTTGGAGTATAAGTATACAATCACATATAACAATTTGCAGCAGTTTCAAATAACAAACATCGTTTTCGTGTTTCGAAAACTATAAGGTTTCCAATTTCCCACTGCGTTTATTCTTTTTGAGTAGCAACTGCAGTTCTACTTGGACATTTTTACATTTTTCGCTAAAATAATAAAATTCCATAATATAAATTAGAAAAGTAGCCGTCAAAAACAATGGTTTACATGTACAAAAGTATATACGATATACCCAATTACTTGCCACCTAACATCGTGTCCCCTATCATAAGGACAAATATATATTATGATTAATGATTCAAAAGAAATTATAAACTGTGTTAATAGTTGTTTATGGTGCAAGTGTGTTATATTACAAATAATACACTAGAGAAAAGTTGACCTCTCGAGATCGCTAGGTCGAGTGGAGTCTTTTCTCGAGTAAATTATGTGTAACTAAACACGTGCTGTTCAAAAATGTATCCAACATTCAAAATACCAAAAAACACAAATTTTGCATTGACAGCTATCAAAAGTTAAAATGGAAAATTAATTGAAAGTGAGCTAAACCACCAAGAGATCATATACTGTGATTCGTGGCACTACTGAAATGTATTGTTGGTAAAACTGTCAATCTATGTCATTTTGATATTAACAAGTTCAGTTTTGGTTGTCATTTGACGCAGACTGACGCAAAACCTAACCTGCTAACCTAAAATTTGACATAGACTGACAATACCACCAACAATACGCTAGTGGGTGACTTCAGGTATTTATCTCACTAATACATTACAGTTTTTGTTTCGCTAGTGACTTATGGGTCTACAATCGATCTAAGTATAGCCGTATAACTAGGAGCTGTTGGATAAAATCATTAATAAAACTTAACTTTTCAAATGCAGAAACTGGTAAAATGAATTCGTCAAGTAAGCAATCAGTGATCACAATAAACAGTAAAAATATGCTAACGAATCTATAAATATCTAATTATGTTTTAATGTTGATTAATAGTATATTATGTAAGAAGTTTTATAAACGCCACTTTAGTTACGAGTTTTTTTAGGCAGGAGCAAAGCGTAGCGCAGCGAGTGTTTAATAAACGAGTGTCTAGACGAGTTTATATAACGTCTTACATACTATACTTTTTCTACAACCACACATTTAGACAATATAACATCATATTGTTTTATTAAGGTTATTAATATTAGATTAGGTTAAATTACATTAAACGTGGTAACATAATAACATATCGAATAATTATTATAACACTTTACTTGGGTAAATATAAATTAATAGCCAAATTTGAGAAAGTTTGGCAGATCATAGATTTCCCTAAGTTTTTAACATCAAATTGTGTTTTATTTGCACTTGGTATAGTTGAAGCAGAATTATTAACTTCGATACTTTCACCAACCTCAAAATTAATATTAGTATTTTTATTAATTTCAAAATTAATGTTATTAATTTCACTAACTTCAACAGTGCACAAGATTTTGATAGCTGTTTCAATTTTGTTATTTAAAGAATGGTCAATATAACCCTCTGCAAAGGAAGTTGATTGCCATCCCCCGTGACGCTTTAGAGAAGTTATATCTGCACCGGAGTCTACTAAAATGGTTGCTGAAGATCGCCTCAAACAGTGGCCCGTATACAAAGTCGAATTTGGCAGTTTTAGAAATGTTGGGACTTGGTTAGCGAGGCTGCCAAATTTATTTATTCCAATGGGCTGTTTTGTACATTTTCCTCGCTGGTTATTCAAGAAAAATGTTGTATTATTTACTAAATTTGGGGAGCGAAGTTTCATTTATTGTTTGCAAACGTTATAGAAATTTCCCCAATAACAAAATGGCGCTCCGTTTTGGTTTTTGTATCGGGAATGTAAACTCGAAGTGCTGTCTCGAGACCCTCAACCTGAGTTATTTCAATTTTCATTAATTCTTCCCTCCAGCAAGCACCCATTATTCCAAAAATTAATCCAACCTAGATTAAGAATACTTTAATACTCGTATTATGAATTTATATCTAAATATTGATACTGCTAGTTTATCTTTGCAAATAAGTAGTTTTCGTCTGGTGCAGATGCTATGAATTCTCTAATTTGCTGGGGTGTCAGTGTATTTGACTTTTTAGGTTTGTAACCATCTGATGTGTGTTTTAGAAAAGCACATAATTTTGTATAGTTGCTTATATCAACATTGTTTTTTATATTAATTGTCATCCGTAGCATAGAGTAGATTGCCCTCAAAGATGATGGTTTCATTCTTGTCGAGAGATTTTGAAAATACGCAAGTAGAACATTTTCAGAAGATGAAACCGTTCGATTTTCTCGACTCCAATCCATAAAAAAATTATAAACTCGCTTGTACTGACCCCTTGACTTAGGTAGCACCAAATTAGTGGTTGCTGCTGACAGATGCCAACTATAACTTGATTTCAGTTTTGGCTTTGACTAATTAATTAAATACTATTTGAACCTAACTTCACCCCATGACTAAAACGCGGTTGCTAGCTTCAGCCCATGACTAAGATGCTCTTTAGTCACAGGTTATGAAGACGTAATTAAAAGGTCACTTAAAGACGTGTATGTTAGTACGTTAAATGCCATTTTAGTTACAGAAGTAGAAAATAGTATATTATGTATCAAGTTTTATAAACGTCATTTTAGTCACGAGCTTTATTAATCACGAGCGTAGCGCAGCGGAGCGAGTGTTTAATAAAAGAGTGACTAACAAGTTTATAAAACGAGTTGCATACTATAATTTTTCTACGACCACAAATTTAGAGAATATAACATCATATTATTTCATTCAAATTTTGATATTTATTATATTAGGTTAAATTATGCTTGACAAACGTCAAAGTGACGGTTGAAAACTAACTTGATTTTAGTTTTGGCTGTGGCTAATAGAGCAAATACTATTTGAACCTAACTTCACCCCATGACTAAAACATCGTTGCCAACTTCAACTCATGGCTAAGAGGCTCTTTAGTCATAGGTTATGAAGGCATGATTAAAAGGTCACTTAGCTACGTGTATGTTAGTATGTTAAATGGCATTTTAGTTACAGGAGTAGAAAAAGATAATTATCATCTATAACGTCATATTTTCAGAGTTTACTAATTTTTACTTCGACCACTTAGGCACCGATTTTACCCATTTTCGGATATTTTGACAATGTCTTTCTCCAGGTTCTAAGGTTCTTTGCAAATATTCCTTCTATAAATTAAAGTGTTCAGGCCCAATTAGTTTCGACGTTTTTCTTGCCACCTATAAAAAAAGGAATAAAATTAATTTAGAAAGTAGAATAATAAATTGTATTCATCTACTCAGCATATTAGACATGAGTTATATTTCAAAACCAATTGATGTTCAATTTCTAAATGCTAGTGTTTGAGTGATCTCTTTTGGATTATTTTTGGATTACACTGTTACTCCCGGCTGCGGCCCTTAGATTCCTGTAGCTTCTTGAAAGCGATTCTTATAAGTACGATCTATTTTATTACATTATCTACCAAAGCACTTACCATGCAACGAAAACTATTTCCATCAAAAAGGCCAGTGATTATATTTACATTTTCGCACCGATTGTGATGATGAGAACTACTGAGATGAAAGTACTGAGAACCATCAAACGTGTAGGATAAGAAGTAGTGCAATAAGAGAAGGGTTTGAAGAACAGGATGTTGTAAAATGGACGAGATCGAGAAGACGACACTGCCGAGACCACGTAAATATGATGAACCGATAGCGCTTAGCGAAATAAGTTAAAACGCAAAGACCAGATAACAGAAGACCAGTAGGTAGACCCCAGAAAAGGTGATGTGAAAGCTGAACGTCAACATCGCAAGAAGAAGGATTAAAACAGAAATTAACAGGATATAGTCCTATTACACAGAGGAAGAAGAAGAAGAAGAAGAAGCATCGATCGTGGATGAAATGTTCAAAATGTAATTATTGATAATAATAGTTGACTAGGTTTATAATCGGATTCGTTTGAAATTCTGCCACACATATCTTAACATATCTTAGCATATCTCTATCCCCTGTAGGTTGAGGATAGAATAGACCCCTGCTTGTCATAAAAGGCGACTAAAAGAGTTGGAGGGAACGGGTTAGCAGCTTACCCCTCCATAAAAAATAATTACCGCTCACAGAACTGGAGACCAAGCCTCGGATGCCAGACGGAACTTACTGTTGACGACCAATGCACGCAAAAAGAAAAAATGAATATAGAAGCAAAACCAGCTTAAAATAGCAATTTGAAACACACGATCGCTGAATAATAAAGACCAAGAACTGATATTAGAAGTAGAAGAGCAGAAAATAGTCATAGGCGCCCTGTCCGAAACTAAAAAAATAGATGGAAAGGGACCTCGAGATATCTCAACTATATTCTCATATACAGCGGAAGAAACAAGGACAAAGGAGCAAACTCGGGGGTATCACTGCTAATTCACGCAAAATATGAACAAAACATAGACAGAATACGTAGAATACATCAACAATCGAATACTCAGAACCTCACTCACACTTGGAATTAAACCCGTCCACATAATATTAGTATATGCACCAGATTCTAGCAAACCAGAGGAATTAGCCACTCTACGACGAACTGAAAATACAGATAGATAAAATGCCTCAACAAGCAAGACTGATCATACCAGGAGACGTGAACGCCAAAGTGGGCAATGATCTCATACAGGGCGTGAAACAAATTTTCAACGAGGAAACGCTCAACGCACGAGAAGAAATGGTAGTCGAACTCTGTACCCATAACAAACTTCGTATCAACAACACCTTCTTTTCCTATAAGCCGCAGTAGCAGTATACCTTCACTCATAATAGGAATAACAAATCCATCATTGATTATATCATTACAAATAGAAACATTCTACCAAATCAAATTATAGACGTAGGAACCCTAACCTCAGCAAACGTTGGTTCCGACCACAACCTCGTTCTTTGCAAATTGAGATTGGTTGCAACATCAACTAAAAAGCAACCAGTGCAGAAAATCGAAAAATACAACATCGAATCGCTAGATCAAGAAAGTACATGAAGACTGTACCAGAGCTGGCTCCAATATCAGATAACAGCCAACCCAGTTAACATCGAAGACAACATTGATCACAGTTGGAGGAAAATCAAGTTCAAAATTCAAAACGCTGTGCGAGAAGCGGTTGGACCTAGGATAGTAAAAACAAACGCCAAACCAAACAACAAACCGTGGTTCACTATGGAGATCAAACAATTAACACTGGAAAAGAAAGAGGCACGCATATAACACCTAAGTAAACAAACATGTGAAACACACGCTAAATACAGAGAAGTAAGAAACCGAGTCAATAACAGAGTTCGTGAAATAAAAAATGAATACTGGCGAAGATTCAGCAGTGAAATTAAGCACGATATTTTTGGAGCCCAAAAGATGGCATGGAAGCTATTAAGAGCATTAAAAAGCCAATTAATGAAAATATAGAATTGAAAACAATAAACGAGAAAGAATGGACACGACACTTTGAAAAACTGTACGAACACAACGGGGAAACAACTATAGAAATGGAAGAGGATGCAAAGGAAGAAGTTAGAAAAATAAATGACCTACCCCCTACGATAACTGAAGACCAAGTAAAAAACGCGGTAGTGAAACTAAAAAACAAAAAAAACACGGAGCGAGGACGGAGTACATAACGAATTTATTAAATACCGCGAAGACCATCTTCTCAAAGAACTGACAAAACCCTTCAACATGATAATAATGCAAGGAAGAGTCCCTAAAGAATGGAAGAACAGCGTCACCATTTCAGTATTTTAAAAAAGAGACAAAAAAGATCCCTCCTATTACAGAGGAATAACGCTGCTAAGCACAATTTTGAAGTTAATCGCCAGCATACTGGCAGATGATATCATTTCCACCCTCCTTGTGAACGAAGAACAACAGGGTTTTAGAAAAAATAAGTCAACCGTAAACGCCATCTTCACTCTACGCCAAATAGTCGAAAAATTTCTGGAATACAAAGCACCGGCCTTCATATGTTTTGTCGACCTCACCAAGGCATTCGACCAAATTCACTTAAATGACGTCCAACAAATATTGTAAGAAAATGACATCCCCCAAGATTATACAAAAATAATCCAAGATCGCAACACCAACAACTCCACCAAAATAAGAACTACCAACAAACTGACAAAAGAAATAAAAACCACAGTATTCCCACGGCCATAGACGCAGTCAAAGGAAAAGCTATCGGACATCGTCTAGGAAACCACCGAGTCAACATCATTTGCTACGCGGACGACGCCGCCCTCACCACGGAGTCAGAAGACGACTTACAACGCCTACTATACGCATTCAAAATCAAAGCCGAAAAATACAACATGGCCATCTGTAAAACCAAAATTAAATGTATGGTTATAGCCAAGGAACCATTACGTTGTAAAATAACAATCGACGACGGGCTTATAGAACAGATCATGTCTTTCGACTACCTAGGCTGTAGAATCTCGAGCAATGGCGATCTTCAAGACGAAGTACGACAACAGGTCAGTGGCTACAATATCCGGGTGCCCGAAGAACGTAATATGGAGGAATAAAAACATTAACACCCATTTCAAAACGCGCATATATAAGACCTGCTTTAGACCAGGAATGACATACGGAGCAGAATCAAGAGCTGATACGGCAACGTCCAAAAGACAACTGAGAACGACTGAAATGAAAACTTTGAGAATGATCACAGGCTACACACTACATGACAGGAAGAAAAACGTAGAAATAAGAGAAAAATGCGAATTTTACGACATAGTTCGGTGGACGAGAAACCGCAGAAGACAGTGCAGCGAACACATAATAGGATGACGGAGGATATACCAGTTAAGGTAGTTATAAACGGTTTGCGGAAAGTTCGTTCCCCACATTTCGTTCCCCACATTTCGTACCCCACATTTCGTTCCCAGGATATTTCGTTCCCAGGATATTTCGTCTCCCCACATCTCGTACCGGAAACTTCGTTCCCGAGCGAGCTCAATTTCTCCTAGATTACCGGGTGTTGAAAAACGAGTGCAGTGATCGGAATGCAGTTAGAAAAATGAAAGATATTTTAATTAATTTATTTATTATAATAAACTTATAAGAACAATATGTTCCCGGATTGAGTTTACAAGAGGGAATTAAATTTTATTTTTAGTTTTAAATATAAATGTTATAGGAATTAAAATTCCTGCTTGGTTTGTAGAGAATTTTAAGAAAATTTTCAGTTTTTCAAAAACAAGTCGACCTTGACAGTTAAGCAAAAACTATTTTCTTTTCAGGTAAACTACCCTTATTGTTCATAATACGGCAAAATATTACTAAGAAAAGTTGTTCAGAATGAGAAAATATGGTCGTATACAAGATATAAGAAAGATACTTAGATTAAACCGTCATTTTTAATAAATACAATTTATTTTGGTCTTATAAGTTTATTATAATAAATAAATTAATTAAAATATCTTTCATTATTTAACTGCATTCCTATCGCTGCACTCGTTTTATATTTCTACACATTATTTATTAACATATTATCACCAAGGAGAGTAGGGTATCATTACAATACTTCTGCATTGTAGATTATCAGAAGGCCTTCGGCAGCTTGAAATTAAATAATCTATGGAGAACTTTTTAAGAAATGGACGTGCACAGCACCTAGTAGCCTTAGTGAGAGGACTGTGTGAACAAAGCAGTGCAGATGTAAAAGTAGATGGGTTATCATAGAATCACCTGAGAGTAAAAAAGGGTACTAGACAAGGTTGTATAATATCGCCAATAATCTTGTTACGGTATTAAAACAACTTTACAACACCCACCCAAGGTGAGCATCGCACCACGGAATCAGTCCTGAAAAACTGGCACACTTGCCCTGAGATTTGCTAAAAACAGGCTAAAGGCCACGGCTGGAACGCTCAGGGAGTCGGGCGTGAGTCACACGATACGTTCTGGGCAAGCGTGTTGAGGCATATATATAGGGTACGTCAAAATTATGAGGGCGCCACCAAGCCTGTCTTAACCCGGATAACCGGGCCTAGACGGTTAGACGGGGGCGAAGTATTCAAGACACTCCGTCGATAGGGGTACTCGTGAATTATAAACTCACACAACGATTTCGTGATGGCAAAAATACTTAGATCATGAAGGGGGCTTTTTCAGCCACGGCAATGTCACCACCAAGCCTACCTGCACGCTCTGATCTCACTGGCTCCACCGTACATTCATCTCCTCAATGATGGCCGCACACTGAAACAGAACATGCACAAAGCGACCAAGAATAAAGCGTCTCTTAATTAGATAAGCGTCTATTGGTCCAGTCTTACATTGGGGCAGCAAAGCGTGCCGCAAACATTGCGTCAACTCTTATAAATAAGCATCAGCTGATGGGCGCACTACGGTTACTAAACAACACCCATAACTGTACAACATCAAAAGCAGTTTGACATAGGAGTGCCACAACGGGAACGTTTGTTCATAAAAAAAATGCTCACATGATAATTTGGGCAAACACAGCAAAGTCCAAGTGAGGGAAGTGATTAGAACAAAAATGAGCGAGCGACGCCACTTCGCGACAACGATTTAAGATGCGAAGGGTACGTTTTTAACGGTGCACAAGATTTCACAGTTATTCACATGATTAAGCGCACAGCTCGCGCACGAGAAGTTAGTATAATTCAATGGTTACAAATACCTTAATTTTATTGGTGACGATCCAAGAGATCAGCGTGCGGTCCAGCTTGCGGGAAACAGGTTGCCTGTGGCAATTCATTCGCCGCTAAAACGGCCGACGTGTGAATGGTCTGGATGCGCCCAAAATGGCGACAAAGGCTGGCGCTTCAACAAACGCCGCTACGACGGCCAAACTAGCCCAAGTGATGTCCTACCTCAACAGAATCCTCGCACAACGAGCTAAAGAGAACACTCCCTTACGTGACGACGTAGAACCGGGCATGGAATTCCATCACACCTACGCCTTGGCGCAATAAGATCGCCGTTAACGACACACACACACCTCCCTTGTTCAATCGCCTGAGTAGAACTGCCACTTAAGGCGAAACAGTTTATCACATACTTGCTGAAGCAGCACGAGACGGGAAAAGGCTGACGCCCCCGCCAAGGGCGGGAGCGCCGCACGAACACACACACTATCCGACCTCTTATTAGCTCGACGGCTCTCGGCTGAATGCCCGCAAGGAGCGTTACCACGCTTGAAGTGGCGTCAGCCAAAACGGCGTTACCACGTGATCCTCGACAGCCAATGGCGATGCGCCCAATAAAACAAATAAGTGCCGGTGACAAAGACAGCCAATGGCGAGGCGCCCAATAAAACAAATAAGTGCCGGTAACAAAGAGAGCGCGAGGCCTCGCAGTCACACCAACAGCGTAAATTCTAGAAGGTTCGGAAATCCTGCGAGCGTTAACACCCGATTGTCAAAGTACCAACAAAGGGGTGCCCCGGATGACGAGAAATACTGCGCTTGACGCCAAATATGTGCAAAATCATTATTATGGAATTAGGCGATGAAGCCAAATAAGTAACTAAAAGGGTTTAGCATACGGGCACGCTGCCCTAAAGCCTAGGTGGCTAATTAAAATACAAAATGACCTGACAATTTGACATATGGAATACAATAGCATATGTTGTTTCTATAGAAATGCTTATTTTTCAAATTGAAATATGAATGGATTAAGTCACCTTTGAAAATGTATTGACAACTTAAATGTTATTCTAACAATCAAAATAGTTATAGTTTGACCATCCAAATCTGGTTTTTTATTTTTAAGGTTATAATGTCAAATTTGTTTATTTCTATGCACTCTTCGTAGAAATGTATATAAAGCATTACACAACACTACGTTAGCCGGGGTCGGTAGCTCAGTAGTAAGCATCCTGGCTACTGATCTAAGGGTCGAGAGTTCGATTCCTGGTCCCGGTGAGGTTTTCAAAAATAAAAAAATGCAGATGAAAGCCTCTACAGAATGCCATCATTCGGAAGTGATGTAAAGCCGTGGGTCCCATGTTACTACTATGTGTAGCATGTAAAAGATCCCTTGATAAGGTTGGAACTCCTTAGTCTCGGCAAAATTCTAAGTAGGACTTTGACCAAATGACCACAGCAGTCGGTGTCTAAGGTACCTGGTACTCTGCATGCCTAGACCTTGTCCATTAACAAACAAACAACACTACGTTAATTGTCACTTATAATTACACGAGAGCTTTTTTTTGTCGAAGTAAACTTGACATTTTAATGAGAATTTCTTGCTTGGCAATCCAACGAAAAAAACTGCCTTCGAAAAAATTACGAGTCCTAAGGACGAGTAATTTTTTCTGGCAGTTTTTTGAGTTGAATTGCCCAAAAGCAAGGAAAGTCGAATTATAAATGTTAAGTTTACTTCGATAAAAAAGAATGCTTGAGTGTAATTCGGTACGACAATTTAATGAATACATATTTACTTTACATATTAGGTAATTTAGAAGTCACTAAACTAACAAACAAGGCAAACATTATTTTAGAATTAGACCGTTTTAAAAGTTAGGTTCCCTTTTGTCGCTGGAAAAGTTAGGGCTAACTTTTGCCGCTGTCATAGTGACAAAAAATCCGCGGCTTATGGGATTTTTAGTGTACGCATTAAATTGTCAGGTTAAAAAATGTAACAGTTACATCTTAACCACATTTTCAAATTAAACACCAAAATAATCGGTTCTCAATTAAATTGAAAACGGAAAACATAAATGAAAAACACAAACGGGAAACAGAAATACACATATTATAAGAACGCTTTAGCAGAAGGATATTGCAGTGGTTAATAATGTTTTATCTCAACCAGACTTTGAACACCTGCGATATCAAACACCAGACAATTCTTTGCACATTGAGAGAATTTCTATAGTAGCCCCGGTATAATAATATCGCCACATAAAAAGGATTGTATTGTTTTTTTGCAGCCTTCACAACAAACTCCTTGCGGGTTTCTGCTGATAAAGGTTAAACAAGCTGTGCAGTTAACCATTGGCACCCATAAGGTTATCACTATCGTAACAGTTGAGGTCTTCTTGTTATCGCCGAAAAACTTTTTAACTTTCACTCCACACTCAGTCCAGCTCTGTGTACAGCATTAGTTGTGAAAATATTCTACTAAATTTTAAAATGGTTAGTGCCAACTACCTAGTGAATTGTGTGTTCGGCAGCAACGGGTTGAATTTTTACGAGAATTTTGTGGTATTAATAAACAGTAAAAAAACTACATGTTGCAAGTTAATTACATTTTTATTGCACATATCTCTAAAATTACAGACTATACAGCCTTATGTAAAAAATCATTTCAAATCACAGCAGCTTGTTAACAGTGGTCATTTCTGCAACTTTTAACTGATTGTGGTTTTGTTGTGTTACGACTGGTAACGGACAATTTTTCATCTAATGTCGTACTTTTTATAATGTTAAGTGGCGGATCAATTAGAAATTACATTGAGCATCCTTTTCTTTCGGCACTACCACTATTTTTGTTATTGGATTATTGTCGTGCTTTAAAATTGTCTGTTCGATATTTAACAAGAATGCATTTATATCCCACAATTTTAAAAAGATTAATGTTCTGCGAGCTATCCCAATATTTGCTCCTACAGTGACTAGTTCATTTAAATTTTTGAAAGAATCCGGTGACAATAATTTTCTTAACATTAATACTACAGTAACATACATGGGGAATATTTATAATTTTTTCCAAATACACGTTTCAAACAAAAGTCTATACATTCGTCCCTTGGATAGCAGCATTGCACCTTACGTTCATGTAGTACGGGACTACCAGGATTGACAAAGGAAACTGCACACGCTCTAGAATTTTCTTCAGAAAGTACTTATTTATGCATAAAATTTCTTCTTGAGCAAGCTGGCTTCTATTATGTATACCTACTTGATCTCATATCATAGATATCAACAAACGTCAATGTCAAAAAATTCATTGGAGGTTGGTCGTTTTTCCTTCCAGTGAAAAAAGATAAGTTTCTTGTTCGTTTTAATTGTTATTCGTTGATAACGAGGGCAGATTGTCCCTCGAAACGTTCGTTGTTAATATTTTCGTTATTTAATATTTTAATTTGCAGAGTGGCGAAATACCCATATAAGAATATGAATTATGAATTCACGCCACAAAGAAGTTTCAGAGATTATGCTTTGGTATTATTAGTTATTACATAAAAATATTTAAAAAAATAATTAATTAATTAATTTTCAGTTTCAGATAAAGATGAAGTAGTGCATGATGCATATCGTTAGATTGGTTATTAAATTTGCTGTTTAATGGCAAGATGGCCCTTGGTAGGTGCCATTGAAGAAAGTGACTTTTTCTTAAAAAACGAGTAGCAAATTATATTCTTTTATTAAAGGTTTGTTATTGACCTTATTGATAAAATAGCTATTATTAAGAGTTGATAGAGGCAATTAGAATAGATTTTTCCAAGTCAAGGTCTTCTATGGTAAAAAATAAAAATTAAAAAAATTTTTTTTGTTGTAAAAAATTTAAATTTGGCAAGACTATTATATGTAGTTTGACTCGTAGATTCAGAAAAACATAAAATATACAGTGTTTCATTTAAAAAATCAAAGTTAGTGTCATTTCCGGTAAAACCGGAAGTCAGTCATTTTGACTATATCTATCAGCCAATCAGAAATTATGTCTAGTATCTTGGTATAAAATTTTATCCAAATCGATTCATAAATAAAGAATATATAAGCATGGCCTTAGTCTCATTGTCACCCGGTATATTTTTTTATATTAGTTTCCACATAAGTTATCACTAAAGTTGAGCTTTTTACACGATTGTGTATTTAGTTGCCGAGGCCCGAAGGCCCAAAGCAAATAAACCACACAAGGATTGAAATGGAACTTCCAGTGCCCAGGGGTACATTGTTTTTTAAATCGAAAAATGGCAAAGTTACAACATTTTTACCAACTTTTATAGGTTACGTTGAAGCCTACAAAAAGTTGTAAAACAATGGATTACTTCACTGCCGATTTCTCGTATTTTATTTGACGATTTCGACGTTCTTCACTGCGAATTAAAAAAAATATTTTTTCGAATATGAAGAAATGTAGAATTTAATTTTGGCTAGATTTTGTAATGATATTAGAAAAAATAGCACGCTGAATATGTTATAAAAGTGATTTTTCCATGTTCGTGATAAATTAATCCACTCCCTTTGCATCACTCGCTCGTAAATTAAACTTTCACTTTTCTTAACTTGTAGAACAATCTATTATTAAATAAGCTTAACATGAGGCTGAATGACCAAAATATGTAACTTACCTAAGTATACAGGGTGTAGCATTGGATTTCTTAAGTGTTTGACAGCAAATTTCTATTTAGATTTTGTAGAAGAACGATCCAATTGGCGCAACTTGAGCATTTTTTGTTGGCTCTGTTCGAAAATACTTTTTTTCACCCCTTTATACGAAAGTGACATTTTCTGTTGCCTGTTAGGGGTATAGGGAGAATATACGTTTGGGTCCCTGGTTGGTTTCCAATGGCAGTGGGAGGGAATATAATACATTGACTGCCGTTGCCATTAGAGACGGGAGACAATGTGATTATTATTAATAATAAATTAACTAGCCTCCTGGTTTTCATATTTAAATATTTTTGAATGCAGCTGATTACAAGAGATAGTCTCATCATAAAATGTAAGTGTTGTATGTATAACTCTGGACTAAAACGTCATTTCATCACTTGCAGGATTACAATAAATTGATTGGGTACTGTTCTCGCAAACTCTGAAAAAGTAAACAACATCTGTAGGAGGGAATGATACATTTTCCTCCCTAGTAATACAAATAGTTATTAGAAATGTATTAGGTAACTTCTGAAATTTTAAAACAAAATATCAATTTAGTGTTAATCAGGGACCGTTGAAACTTGACAGATGACTGACAAACCTAGTTGCAAACAGCTGATTGAAATAAGAATTCGTACTTTAGATACAAAAACAAAAAACATTTGCTCAAGCAGGTAACAATGAAGTCATTTTTACATTCAAGTGACCTTTATACACTTCACCGCAAAATTAAGGGATCAGAAATAAAAGTGCAATATTTTTTTTATCGTTGAAAATATTGTTATGAAGCTCGTAGGCAATAAAGATAGCACTATTTATCGCTATATGTGCATATTTTAGGGAAATTCGTAGCTTGAGATACCACAAAAATGCTTCTTGATAACAAATACTGCAGATATCGCATAAGTCTTGTAATTAAAGGTTGTCTGTCAGGGTGTTCTAAACAATTGGTACAGTGATATAAATCAAAATAAATGGCAGCCGATGTCCTTAGAAACTCTATTTCGTAGGTAGATGTATCTAAAGTGGTCACACTGCTCGAGAAAGGCTATACTCAGAGAGAAGTTGCTGCAAGGCTTTTAGTTGCCCAGTCAGTGATCTGCCGATTGTCTCGGCGGTTTCGAATGGCAGGTAATTATACCAGGGGACCTGGCCAAGGTCGTAAAAAGAAAACCACCATGCGTGAAGAACGGTATTTGGCCGTAACAGCGAGACGTGAAAGGTTCATCACTGCTGGATCACTGAAGAATGATCTCCAACGATCCACCGGAACAGCCATTAGCTGCGATACCGTATTGAGGAGACTACATGATGCTGGTATGAAGGCAAGACGTCCTGCAACCGGTCCAATTTTGACCCCCCTTCACCAGAGGCTACGTTTAACATTTGGTCATGATCGTTTGAACTGGAGAGATGAAGAATGGGCAGCAGTGTTGTTCACCGACGAGTCTAGATTTTCTCTAACCACCGATGATCGAAGTTATGTTATTTAATGTTTATTAATAGTCCGATCTTTATTGCGTATGAGTTTCATAGCAATATTTTCAACGATATAAAAAATATTGCACTTTTATTTCTGATCCCTTAATTTTGCGGTGAAGTGTACTATGTGTTCAAAAAGAAATTACATAAGGGTTGAATATGGCAATTTTTAGAATTTTCAATAGCGATATCAGAGTATAATATAAACTTATGACAGCAACAACAGTGATTACGTTAATGAATTCTAAAGCTTGCTGTGGCCAATACTTTTATATTCCATGGTCAACCCTTAAGTAATTTCTTTTTGAACACCCCAAATAAGAAAATTACTGTGAAAGCTCGAAAATTAAATTGCACAGGTTGCTTTCATATTTTTACTTCAAATTTCAAAATGTTATCAACAGCTTTAATAATAACTATTGATTTTAAGTTTAGGGCAATAAAATATCTGAAATTACGTAAATTGGGTCACTATACACTGTTCTTTTAAAAAACTAAATGAGATTTTGTGTAAAATCATTATGAAGCCAATATTTGAATGTCTCGTAATTAGTAATGGGGTTTTTAATAATAATCGAAGCTAACATGCTGCGGCGTCCATAAAAATTATGCACTAGTGCCAGTATACAAAGCAACATATGGGCATTACAAAGCAAGAAAGTGACAAAGAATGGATAATTTACAAAATGTTCAATGCAAGAATGCTGTAAACTTATGCGGTGGCGTTTTAAAATTACCATAGGCCATAATGCATTTTTGAGTCAACCAGACATGGGATTTTGCAATTAAGTACATTTTATATATGTGTTTTGCGCTGTTTAAATGTTATCAGATTTTGTCCGTTTAATTCAATTCCTCACTCAAAAACGTAATTTTCTGGACTTAACGTCTGTTACACTTGCACGGATCACTTAAAACAAGCAAATTGAAATGAATAAATAATCATTATGAACTAATATCGTCTAATGAAGCTATTTAAAATTATTACCAATGTACTTACCGCAAATATTCTTACAGCGTCTTACACTTAGCGTCTCTCACAATAAATATTAGTGTCACTATTACAAGCTACAGATACACGCACTAATGCTCGTGGACGCGTCATACAAAATGCAGAAGTTGCTGTTATTCGACACGTCAGAGGAAATAATAAATTAGGCTTATATCGCGCAGAAAATACCCTGCTACTTGCTTAATATGTAACTTAATAAGCACCCTATCGAAGTCAGTAATTCAGTAATTGAAATACCACAAAGTAATTTCAATTCCACAAGTAATTCAAATGCCTATAAAGGAATTTAAATACTTTAGAGTAATTTCATTAGACGAAAGTAATTGAGTAATTGAATGCAGTAATTAATTACTTTTAAAAAGTAATTTTCAAGTATTTTCTAACAAAAAGGCAATTCCTAATTACAATTACCGCATTTTGAAAAGTAATTAATTCCAAGGCAAATAAACAAAAAGGAATTTAATTAGTAATTTAATTAAAAGTAATTAATTACTGCTCAGCTCTGCCGCCACCTCTGATCATTTAGAGAAATACTGATCCAGTCAGCGTTGTAATATGTCATTTCGGGTGCATAAGCCACTCTTATTTGTTTGGTGCACCAAGTATACTACCTTGAGTACTTCTTTTAATACTCGTTAATGGTGGACAATTTAAGAACTCGACAGTGTTATTACGGTATTTATTTAAGCAATAATAAATTGACAAAAATGGTTGACTTTTATAATAAACAGACTTCTCGTTACATAACGTACAGATCAATACATACATGAACATAAACATAAGCTACTTAATAGCTTTATTCCGAGTTAAGAGTGTAATTTATTTATAAATAACCGACTAAAACTAACACTTGCAAACTATTAAAGAATAAACCAAATATTTATAGAGCAGAAATCGATAGTTTGAAGTAATCACAGCTGGTGTAAAAATAAATTATGAGCTGCTATGCGGAAGCGTTGTCATACTGGTAAGAAAAATTGAACATCAGTAAAAAACTGGCTTATTCTAATAAATAAACTGGTAATGCGTAAACTAACATGCTACCGCTCATTAATTAAATCTTAAAAGCTACTAATTCAAAATAAACATTAGGTTCATAAATATATACAGATATTATTAATCACCGTGGCATGAAAGGAACTTGTATAGAATTGAGAATTGAGTCTGTCATGTAATACAGCAATAATAAAAAAGTTTATGCAGCCAATTTGGCACAGTATCTGCATTATATTTAAATATGACCAAAAATTTACAGAAAAAAATCTAAACATCTACTCGTAACTGAACTCAATACTAAGAATGCAAAATATAAAAACAAAATTAATTCTATGAACACTTGTGCCTGAAACGTTTCGCGATTAATGCTCAGTACGTCTTGGGCCGGACGACTTTCTCAAGCACTCTTTCAGTTTTCAGCTTGATGGTTTTAGCAGGCGGCGATCGCTGTTCGGGCGTCTTCCGCTTCTTCCGCTCTTTGCTCTGTGACCGCTGCTTATACGGTAGGTAGTCTTTGTTAAGCACGAGCTTCCTGATGGTCTTGTCGACCGAATCCAGCTCGAAAATGGCATCGTGTGGACTGGTGCCAAAGAAATTGCGCACCTTCGTCTGCGCCTTGTAGTTCAGGAGTATTTTCACCATTTCGACTGAAATTATGTGAAAAATATTATCTGTTCACAATGCGTTTGCTGGATTGTATGATAATTCCGTTACTTACCATTGTTTGCCTCAACGGCGTGGAAAAGTGGGGTTCGGCCTGACTTCTTGTCGCCAATGTTCGGGTTGGCACCAGCTTGCAGGATCCTGTCCACCTTGACGTACTTCTCATGGATAACGGCTAGTATTAACGCAGTATCACCTAGAAAATAATATTTTTTAAGGTTAGTAGCACGATAACATCAATAAAAACGATATAATTTATAAAATTTAATAAATACTAGATATTGATCTGGGCATTTTTATTAAAGACCACAGAAATCAATCTAATGAGCCCTCGATTTCTTCTCCTAACAACATTTTTAAGAACAAGATTGAAATAATCAGCAGCATAAACCCTTAAAAGCTAAAATCTTTGTCATATTTGGAGACTGAACAACTCTATAGTCTATTTTACGTTTATATTTATTTAAAAACGTTTTAATCACATCATAAAGTTGAATATTTGTATTGCATCGTGATAAAGTATGCTTGTACGACTGGTTGTATACACTGCACATGATCCAAGAAATATTATTGTACCGAGATAACACAGATAATGCAAGTTATGATAAATAAAGTTAAATAAAGAACTGCATTCTGGCATTGGACTGATCTAATCTAATCATGATCACAATTTCCCACAGATATTATTTTGAATAAACAGAAATTCGTTTGGAAATGTTTCAGAAACTTCTAAAACCTACAAAGTAAACACTTGACAATAGTTTTTAGTATTCACTTCCATTAACAAACCAAGCTAACACACTAGTGATATACATAATTTGCCTGGAAAATATTCAACATTTCAGTAATAGTTTACCAGGTGCAAAAGAGAAAAAGATGAAGTGACAGGCATCAACAATGCTGAAACAGCAGAGCGATGAGTGTGGAAATGGAACAATCAAAATAAGGAATAGAAAGGTACTACATAAAGGTGAAATAATGGAAAGAAAAAAATCACGCTGCTCATGTAAACATTAATACATACTCTATAGGAGACTATCACAACGGATTTATTGTAAGTAAATCAACAATAGATGCTCTATTTGCAGATTTTCAACAGAGCTTCGCACGTAAATCGAATAGAACTGATTCAAGCATTCAAAGAAATCAAGATCGCAAAATAGCTATGATACAAGTGCTAAAAGTGACCGTTTATTGCACAAGACATGAACATTATTATTAACATCAAGCAACATGCCAAAGTTAATTATCAAAAGTAATTAAATTTTACTTTGTTAATAATAACTTTTGTAACGGGCCTGATTCGTTTACCAGAGCTTCTTTTATTTACAACGCTAACGTAAAGCTGTGCTGTACTTATTATATCGTAGTAAGCAGATTAAGAACACATTTGTAAAACGCACCAAGTGAGTTAGCAAGCCCTGCTCAAGACAGACCAGACGAGTCTATTATTAAAACGGAAAGACGCCAGGTTTTGCGGGTTTTTGTGCAGAAAGGAGGCATTTGCTATCAAATGGCGACAGTGACTGGTTGCGTCCGCAGGTCGCAGCCACCGAGTGGTTTTATTACAGTTGAGAATCAGCTTTGAGAGGGAAGTGTAACAGTGAAAAGCATCACAGAGGTCCATAGAAGCTCCAGCAGGGGCCTGTGGCAGCGGCTTTGGGGTATAACAACTGAGGCGAGCAGCAAACATGCTACAGGCCCATTTTGATCATTAGCGAGAGCAAATCCAGGCATTGGTGTTCAGCAGAAGAGTAGATCAGGTTAGTCCCATTTACAAGTCAGATGTTTGATCGGCTACAGGATCCAGGGCTAAGCTGTTATCACGTTTGGAGCAACTGCGCAAGGTTGCATCACCATTGACACGGCAACGTGTGAGTTATCGAGAAATCTGTAGTGGCTAAACTTACGCCATTAACTGGGTAAGGACTAAATGTGAGCCGCACCGCATTAAAGTCAATGGGGCAGAGTAGTTGAAACATATTACTCGGACTCTCTTGTTAACATTAATAATGGATGCTTTTTGTTGTAAATGCGTGTAGAACATAGCCTTTAGCATGTAGCGATTTCATTAAACTTTACCGTTTATTATTGACGAAGTATAGCATTTGTTTATTGTCGTTTATATTTCATTTATATGTATGTACGTATAACTTTCTCTAGAGTACATAGTGTTTATGTAACAGCCTAGCTTTTATGTCTAGCAGGGTTAGATTGTTTATTTTCAGGAATCAAGTATAAACGAAGCAGGCTCAGAGCAAAGCTGTATTGACATTCCCATAGCTGCCACAGTAAGATAAGAAATGGGTCTTGTGCAGTGACGACTAAGGTAGCTAGCAAACAAAGGGCAATTAAGAGTTGAAGTAACGTCAGTAACGTCACTCACTCCTTATTACACTTTATACCTTCACTTCCATTTTAAAATAAGTAAACAGCTGATCTATAATATGTAATTTTTAGTTAAACAAGCTATTGGTAAAAGGTCTGCTTCTAATAGGGGGTCATAGAAAAAAGTTATTTTGGTTAATTCAATAGCAATTGAGACACTATTCAATAATGTAATAGAATAAATACCGGCAAGTGTAGCCTGCAGAATTAAAAATAAAAAGTTGCCAACACTCACCTATGTAAAAGTTTCTACTACAATTGCGAGAATAAAAAGAAAGTTAATACAAACACTAGCAATGAAGGGAAAAGATGAGACTGAAAGTTACTGTTGTAAAAAACATTGATTTTTGAAACCAAATTGTTTTTATTACAAAAAAAAACATACGGAGCTGTTGGTTTTTTTTTACTTTTTTCGTTTTCTTTCAGTTCTGCGCGACATTTTTTAAAATAATAGTAAAAATCTGGTGTGATACACTCACACAACTTCCTTTTACAGTGATCTTATAATTAGTCAAAAATTTCATTTTTAATTTTTAACCATTAGTCAAAAATTTTCAAAAATTACAAATTCTACAAAAACGGTACAAAATAGAGCGTTAGTTGAAGAGACAAATTTTCTCTAGAATTCTAAGGTGAATTCAAAAATGTAATAATATACCGGGTGTTTTATTTAAAATAGGAGTTAATAAAAAAAATAGAAAAAAAAAACAAAAGAAACCCACTTTAGAAGTATTCAACTGGAAAATCACCTATCTCACATCAATACACATTAAAAATTTAATAAAAATGTAAAGTTTAAAAAAAATCGTTAGAGCCGTTTTTGAAAAAATCGAAAAAAACTGAAAAATCACAAGAGTAAACACCTACTTCCGGTTATGCGATTTTCTTCAAAAGCTTGCTGTCTCATCTACATAGTATACAAAACTTATATATAAAGTTTCAACGCCATACCTCTTTTCGTTTTTGAGATATTCTGTTCACAGACAGACAGACACACACAGACACACAGACAGACAGACAGACCAATGAAAAAAAATATGTTTTTTGGGATCAGGGGCCTCTAAAACGTGAAGATCTGTTGAAAACTCAATTTCGAATTTTTGGGGTGAATCCAATACTTCCTTTATTGTAAAAGGAAGTAAAAAACACTGCAGATGAATATACCAGTGAACCAAGACACAATAAGATTTATTCACAGATCAGAGCCCTCAAGTAAAAATAAAATAGTGTTGTCATTTAACTGTAGTAATTACTTGTATTGGAGTGGTGAAAAAATTAATCATTTGTTTATGAAATAAAACTGGTTTTCTGTTTGGGAAAAAACTTTTCCAAAAAACCATTTTGTTACAACTCTACTGACAATAAACAATATCAAGAAACACGGAAAAAAATAATCTGAATACTGACAACTACAAATACAATGAGAATTACCGGGAACAGAAATGAAAATTTTAGAGCTTTACAATAGTTAACATAAAAAAAAACAATTGAAGCGAGAAACAAATGACAATCACAAACCAATTCTACCTATTTCTAAAAATAAACATTTCAAATATATGTTTTTAGAACGCTAAAAGTTACACATTACAAATAAATAGGTACTTCAAAGTTAAAAAGAAGGTAAAATACAAGTAAAACCAATTAAAATTGGTACATGAAATGTAATGGGATTGAACGGAAGAGATAAATAACCCTTAGGGAAAGCCAGAAGCATGAAATAAATACTAGCAACAACTGAAACAAAAAGGAAGCTATAAAGAAGTGTAACAGGCAGAAGTAGGTTGTGTAATAGAGAGAGAAATTACAAGAATAAAGGTGTGGACGTGTGTATCACAGTACTGGCAACAATGAGGCAAAACCTGGAAGATTGGAACATAATAGTTGTATATGCACCAAATAAAAATGCAACAACAGCCACAAAGAATGAAATCTAATGAAAAGCTACAGTGATCGAATAGAACAATGGGAGGAGTTTGGGAAGAAATTGAAAGAGATAGTAAGATTATTCAAAAGTTGTTTTACACAGTGATAAAGTCTGAAAAATAGAAAGTTCTCTTTTTTTCATAGGGTGGCGACCAGCTCTAGTTTTTAACAGTGTGCAAAACGATAAAATGGCTGGTGGCATCTTTATTCGCTCTCTTCGTTTTGTGCTATGATTCCGAGCAGTTAAGCTTCCATTTTGGGTCAACCATAGTTCAGCGAGCTTTTTGGTAAAGTTATGTTGGGTTAGCCCTCGCTATATGTAGCGGTTTAATGCTACTCTAGTGACTTAAGAGAGAAATTCTTCTTGCGTCAATCTTGACGGATTCCGCTTAGCAAGCTGTTGGAATCCATTTGGCACGTGGCCCAGGTTACGGGTAAGTCTATTGATGCTTCTATTGTACTACGTTTTTAGATGTTTTGTATTCTATTTTGGGCGTTCTTTATAGCTACAAGTAGAACCCTCCAAACAGTTCCACATGCACATGGTGCCCTGGACCCAATGACCTTGACGAAGCTATCTAAGATCGAGCCCATTATTTGCCTTGGCCTGGACTTCGTCCTCCTATCAGGCTGTATGTGTGCCGTCCTAATGTAGTCTAGGAGCTCAACGAAAGAGTTGTAACATGTATTTGTTTCGATTTTTTAACACCATTTGAATGTTTGTGTACAATGATTCTGTACCTCTAGTACATTCTTAACTGCCTTGCTGCACTGGTTTCCGAGCAGGTCCTGCCTGCATTCCTCAGAATCCCGGGGGTTTTACATTTGTTATTGAACTCTTGCTATCAATCGCAATTTGCTTAACGATCTCAATGAGTACCCTTCAGGGCCTTTTTGAATGGGTAAACTAATACCATTAATGATTTTCATCCTCAAAGCCTAATTTAGTCTCAGCTACACTTTTAATCTGTTGGTTATGCTCAATGTGTCTGTAGTTATACATTTTAGAATAGTATAAATGCAGCAAAGCCAAGCATTATCGAAGACTTCTATTAGCTCAGACGAGTTGCCAGTTCTTAATTGGATTAACATCTAGTGATTGAAGAGGGCAGTACAATGTCTTAATGTTATTGATAATATCAACCAATTAAAATGAGTTCGTTTCCAAATAGTGCTATTCCACTTGGTAGCATTTAATTTTGTTACACCTCCAGATATTTGGCATCATTGATAGTTCCAGGAACAACCGATAGCTTTCCAAGCTCAGCGACACATAAAACCCCACACCATAACAGATGAAGGATGCAGTATTGTGAGCTGTAAACCGTTTGGAGAAAACTCTTCAAATAGAAATCTTTTTACATGTAAGTTTGCAGTATGGTTATTAATGATAAAAGTCGATTCATCACTAAAAAGATGTACCGTTTCCAGTTCTTCTGAAATCCATGTAGAGTCCCTTGTCCAAAGTAATTGGGTTCATTGTTTTTCGGAAAGCGATGTTTTTTTTACGTGGTGTAAATCATCAAACCGAAACTTAAAATCAAACAAACTGGTTAATATGGTGAAATTCAAGCTCTTACAGGCCAGACTTGTTCTTTACAGAACCACATAATCTCTAGTTGAAGTTTCGTGGATGTCCACTTCAAGAATTGTCTACTATTCTTCCAGTTTCACCATATTTCCTGTTTATTCTGATTAGAGCACTGATTACAACCCACTTCAGCAGTGATTTCCCAACTGAATTTTCATGATTTATGGTGAAAACAATGAAGTACCTTTTTTACTTGATATTTTTGGTATACTGGACGCACATCTAACGATGACGATACTCTCACAAATAATAAAGGAGTACATTATCCGTAGCCTATACAGTAAATTAAAAATTACTTGTTCATACCATGAGAAAATAAATAGAAAACAGTTAACACCACTGTATGTACACATAATCATAATTTATCACTACAAGAGGAGTACAAACACGAACACTGTAACGTCCCGTTACAATAGCGCGTTCTAGCAATTCGCATCTTTTTTTGGACCACCCTATATTTTCAGTAATATAATAAAGGAATTCAGCTTTATCACGTAAAGCACCTGACTTGAGAGACAATGCACCTGCAAGGCATTTCTGGTCGAAGCGCGCTCGCTTGGCATTTTTCCTCGCATGCTAGCTAACAGGCAGTCGAGTTTCTCAATTATTGATTTTTCACGGAGCGCCTTCGCGAGATTTGAAATTAACGAAGCAGGCTAAGACCGCTCTTGTTTAAACAAATGAAAACGGCTAGGGGCGTTGTTTTCTCCACGAACAGCCGTAAACAGCTTTGGTAAGAATGCCTCTTCTCTTAAAATTTGCATACTAGTTTCGATAATTAGGCCAGTTCCCATGCGGCTTTCTTAAGGTTATTCTACAGTTACTCAAGAAATAACTGTGCCTCCCGTTTTTTCGATTCTACGTGCGAGCTGGCTAGGATCTCCAGAAAGCGCGAGGCAGCTTTGTGTTACAGTTAACAGCTCTCCTTACTCATTGGCGTCATTGGGTTCTACAAAATGAAATAGCCAAATCCTGCTTAGAAGCCCTATTTGTCAAGATGCAACATACCAGGATCTTCCCCTTCACGATTGCTGGACATAACATGAAATCCAACTGTAAGTACATGCATTCCTCAGCGTCTTAATCGACAAAGGCAGTTGCCGCAAATATACTCAGTTCTTGTTAAGGCCTTAAAATATCCAACTGAAGCGTGTTAAATTATTCCTTTTAATCCACCGTGTCCTTTGGACGTTGAGCTCACATGTCAAGTGCGATACACACAGGTCGGGATCTTGAGTTGCACCCTGAGCTATTAATTGTGACTAAAATAATTGGAAGTTGATTGCTAAATGTTGTTTATTTAGTTGTTAGGAGGTTGTCCTGAAAATCTCATGTTGCTGACACTTTAACCTTCATGGCTTATGTAGATAATTCATATGTTACTGCGATTATTTGGGTTTAATTAAATGTCCCTATTGCTGATAAGATTATTGTGTTCTTTTCGCCACCCTTTCGCCAGTACAATTTATATAGTTAAGCAGCGAAGCACTAAAGGTAGGTGGTGTTATTAATTAGCTAGATTTGTTTTTATATTGTGAATAACAACAAGGCACCCATATTTTCGTAATTGTACTTGTTACAGTATCAAAATGACTTAACGACACCCACACAGTGTGAGTATCAAAAGACTAGTCAAGTCCGGGAAAAGGTGGCACGCTCGCCCTGAGAATCGTCAAGAACATGCTATAGGTCTCGACTGGTACGCTCAGGGAGATGGGCGCGGTTCAAACGATACGTCACCGGGCAAGCGTGTCGAGACATATATAGGGTGTGTCGAAATAAATGGGCGCCACAAGGTCCAAGAAGACTCGTTTAACCGGACCTTGAGGGTCAAACAGGGTATGATACGGGATCTCGGCCTCACTAACCTCGTCGTCACTGCGGCAAGCGTCGTCAAACTTACCGGTGTCGCTCCAACGCTCAGGCTTCGCCGTACATAAATCGTTACACAATAAAGCTTAACCTGAAAAGAGCATGCACAGATTTGCCGCAATGATAAGACATTTGTTCAAATACTCGTCTATTGGTCTGACGTAAGCAATTTGGGGGATTTACAGGACTTCAAAACTAACCTACATCTAAATCTAGGGCCCCAGCTGGAGAGGCGCTCTATTTCTAGTGCATCAATGGTCATAAACATACAACCGGCCGTGGGAGGCCGACATAAACTCAAATAATCCGACAGGCCTTGGTCGGCCAGTTACGTGAACCTTAAATTGACAGCGGCGGCGGCCTCAACGTTCGTGAAACAAGAACAATATTCCAAATTGGGCCAGCGCGAACTACAGCAGATTAATTAAAAATGATAGCGCCCAAAGCACCTTAAATTAGCAGCAACAGTAAGCAAATTAGGCCTTACAAGTAGTGGATGATTAATTATCAGTGATCGAGGCCAAAATACATTAAGTTGGCGACCACAGAATGCAAATTTAGACCATACAAATAACAGGTAATTAATTAAAGTCACATGCACACATGCTACCTTGTTATGGGCGCCCGCCGAGCGTGGGCGAAGCGACTGCAAACGGCGTGCCTACAGTACTCAACGCAGGAATGGAAGCGTGGGAGTCAGTGCGGTACTTGCGGAAAATCCACCCAAGGGGCGACGACTGGACTACGTCCCCTTACGGGACAGGAAGACGCCGAGGCCAACAATTTCAGAACCTCGACCCTACGTTACTGAGGCAAAGCTAACAGCCATCAAGGTACGCGAGCACCAACGGCGAAAAAGTAGAACACCACTTAACGCTCCTTGTGCCACAACGTCTCTCTCGTAACTGACACACTGCAGGAAAGCGCGCGCCAAAAAGAAGCGTCATCAGGCCGCGACAAGTAGCCAATCGCAAGGCAGGACGCCCGCCGGATAAAACAAAAGCGTGTCGAAGCGACAGGGACGAACAGGCTGAATTTTTAACTAGCCTGAAAACTAACGTTGCGGAACGAAACCCAGACAGCCACCTCCAAGAAACGGCGTTCAAAGGGTGGCCCAAAATGTTGCTAACTCGAGACAATTCGCTAAAGGGTGTTCGAATTCATTATTGCTACATGTGATGAAAAATTAAATAGCTAAAAAGGGTTTAAAGTACAGACAGGCCGCTCTGAAGGCTTAAATGGTTAATTATTTTGCTTTAGGCTGCCAAAATTACCTGACATACTGTTTAATTTTAAAGCCTGAGGGTTCATTGCCTAGTCCTTACCCACACCATTAATTTACCGAGAGTTCTTGAGTTGGCCCAGGCTGTGTCCACCCTTAGTTTAAAGGAGCGGTACATCTGTCCGCTTCCATCTCCTGAGGCCGGGAAATAAATACTTCGTCCTTTTTGGAAGAACTTATTTCTTCATCTTTATCATCATCCGTCTCTTGATACGAAATTTCTTCAGCCTTTACAGACATTTCTATTTCAGCCAAGCCTCTGCTTTCACAATGTACTGCCTCAAAAGTCGTTCTCGTGTGCTTTGAAATGCATGACAATTCTGGTACTGGTTCTTCTGATACCGGCTGACCACTCTCATTGGCCTCAAGAATCAAAACAATCCTGCTTATTGAAATCCGATCAACTGTTTTTGTTTTTGAACGCCAGCAACGAGCAATGTAAGCTAATTTTAGTGCAAGGGGAGTCAAGTTTATTTCGTTTCTTTGTGTGAATTGTTGAAAATGTGGTAAAAGTTGTAAGTGAAAGCTGAGGTAGCTGGAACTGTTAAATTGATAGGTTACTGGTTGAGTGACTAACCATTTTCTTCCACCATACACAAGGTCTTATATTTTCATTTTTCGCAGCAGCCCAGATAAATTTATTTGCCTTCACCAGCTCTGTATTGAGCAATTTTAACGAGTAACTACGTGTACTTAGAGATATGCAGACTTTTCCAAAATCAACAATGCACTCAATGGCACGAAGCTGTTCTTCAGGACCTAAATAGCAGCCTTGAGCCTTGGGACCACCAGACAAGATGCTTTATGGATAGATTTTTGTTCTAAAAATTTATCCATAACATTTTTTGCTTTAACAGTGAGAGCGGTGTTTTTATTAAAAAGCTATTCTGAATTTCATTGGATGCTTAAGTGTATTGTGTCTTCATTTATTTCTAATTTCAAAATCCGGTTGACCAAATTTTATCATATTGTGCATAATTTCACATAATTCAACAAAATTCCCATTTTTTTCTGGGAATTAGAGATTGGGGAAATTCCCCCGGAAAAAATTTCGAGCCACCCACCACTACACTAGTGCAAAAATTAGTCGAGAGAAATCAATTTCGATGATTGGGTCATCCGTGAAGGCAAGAGGCAAGAGAAAAAGAAGACAGCTAAAGGCACACTTGAAAAATAAGTATACAAAGGAATTTGGTATGCAAAGGAGCAAGTTGAAAAGAGGGACAGGTGAAAGCAAGAACCGAAAAAAGTAGCGGAGCCTTTACGGCGACTAATCTGTACATCTTACCACTGCTATGTGTAAATTGTATAAAATTTTGGTTATATTAAATGTAGTAAATGACTATTTTTGGCGTTGTTAAATTAATGAAGACACAATACTAGATTCTTAACAACTTCAAGAGAAGCATTAGAATTTTTATTGCAATTGCTATTTATTTCCCGTGCGTCAATTGTTTTTTCTAGTTTAATTAAGCACTTAAGGCAAAACAATCTTACTATCAAACAGTTGTAAACTGTTCCCCCTTCATGATTTATTAATTCCTAAAAATCCCTATTAAACAACTCATCTTGTATACAGCTTAAAAAATTATATTACTAAATTTACAATAAAAAACTTAACGTACCTTCGAAGTTCGACGCATCGATCTGAAGGGTGGGGCAGGTGCCCAGCAGCATTTGCACCACGGCATCGCTGGAGTGCATGACAGCCAAATGCAGCAGCGTGTTGCCTCCGCCATCCATAATGGTCGTGCTGGCGTTGTATTTTATAAGAGTTTGAAGAATCGCCAGGTTAGCATCGTGAAGAACGGCAAGTTGCAATGCCGTCTGCAAAGAAGCAACAGTATGAACTCACAATTCGTTAAAAACCCTTAACCACACAAATATTTAACAATAGCCAAATACATATTTCGACAGCTAAGCTGTCATTTTCTGTAGCCTTGGAGAGAAACTAAATACGACAAAGTTGGCCAAAGATACCCTCTTCACTAAATCACCAGTGAAAGTCGGCACTCTCGCACATTCTAAAGCTATTTACACTGTCTGACACGGAGAGCGAGCTCTAAACCGCCAATCAGGTGTCAACTTCAATGGATCGTAAAAATCAGAGTGGAGAATGGGTCCCTCATCTTTGTTCACAAATTTTGCTGCTTTGTTGAAGTTTACAATTTTTAGCAAAGCAGCTAAATTCTTTTAAAAGTTTGACCAATTTTAAGAATCAAGATAATAAACAAAGATGGAGGGGGGACCCATTCCCCACTCTGATCTTTACGGTCTATTGAAGTTGACACCTGATTGGCCGCTTAGAGCTCGCTCTCCGGGTCAGACAGTGGAAATAGCTTTAGAATGCGCGGGAGTGCTGACTATCACTTTGGGTGAAGAGGGTATATTCGGCCAACTTTGTCGTGTTTAGTTTCTCTTCAAGGCTACTGACAATGACAGCTTAGCTGTCAAAATACGTATTTAGTGCTTGTTAAATATTTGTGCGGTTAGAGGTTTTTAACGAATTGTGATCAGATCCAAACCACAGGCTCCAGCAGTGTTTTAAACAGTATGAGCGACAAGTGTGCAGCTTAGGTCAAAACTCACCATTGAACCGTGGTTTAATGTGTCAATGTCGATGTTGCGTATGCGCAGGGCAAAGCACTGCTTCCTCACACGATTCATGTTGTTTTCCATGACGGCTACGTGGAGAGGCCTGAAATTTGAACAATAATGAGAACGATTTGACTTATTAACAGTTTTATTTTTATGTACACAGTTGACGAAAATGTTTCACTTTGTAGTATTAAAATACCCGTTACAATAAAATCTCTCAAATATTGTAGCCATTTCAAAATTAAAAACGTCTAAATGACGTGGAAAAAGGGTACAGGTACACATGACCGATATTGGCGATATGTAAATCAAACATATGTAAATCAAACAAATGTGCATCCCATTTTTTCTGAAATGTACATTTTGTAACATATAGATCCAGTAGGTTGTTCATGTTACCATAGAGTTAGGTAAGTTATAAAATATCAAGTCTGTATGTACAGGAAGACATAATAAAACTCTTTTGATCATTTTTTTTTATTTTTAACATAAAAATTAATGAAACAATCTCAATGTGGTTGTTTGATATTTATATTTAGTGTTCTATGGAAGTAAGGGCGAGATGCTCGAACATCGATAACTTTCAGTAAGTATTTTTCAGCTTCTACACTCGACACTAAAAATCACAACCAAATGATTTTGTTGAGCCCAAATTTTCCTGTTTAACATGTGTACGTACTACACTTTGGGTTTCAACAGGTACAGCAACTTCGTAATTGATAAATTAAATAAATAAAAAGAGAATAACTGATTCTGACGGACTGAAGCTTTCATGTATCCCAACAAATTGTATTATAATAATTAAATATCCAATAAAAACTTCATTTTTCAGCTTAAATATTTATAACATGCTGCTTTATACAGTTGTTGTGTTTAAATACGTTTATGAAACTAAACTTTGTTGAAAAATATGAGTGCGTTTCAGTTATTATTTTCGTGTTACTTTTTAAGTTTTTAAGCGTTATAAAAGTTAGTATACTATTTAATAGTGCAATGCATTGCTGTATTAGGCCCCACTATCTGGTGCCAGTGAATTTAAATAAAATTTAATTAGATAAATTAGGGCAAATCCAATCACAATTCTCAGATTTATATTTTTAGTACTGTGCTCAAACTTGCCTGTCATAAATTATAGGCTGGTTAAAAATGAAATGTAATAATTACACAAATAAAATGGTTGAAAAGCCCCACTTTCTATTTGTATCTAATTGCAATATTTATTTACGCTAGCTCTCGGCAAAACACAAGCTCTATTCTCAGGGTGGGATCAGAATTTTTCTATCGCCATAAATTTTAGTTTATTTGGCTTGGAGTAGTTCATTTGCTCGCTCTCAGCAGATATTAGTAATCTCTATTTAACAGACACAAAATGTCGCCAGTGCACAGCGAATTTAAACGTTTAAACTTATAAAAATACTCTGAAAACGCGTCAGGTAAGTTATTTGATTTTTTCCGCTTGGCAACTAATAAAAACACATTCCCTTGCTTGTTTTTTTAGAATGACGTCACCGCCTCTTGCTTGTTCTGACGTAGAATAGACGCCGACCGTTCAATTGTTTTTTTGGTCGCTTGGATTCTCGCCAAATTTACACAATTTACTGACGCCACTCGATTTTGGAAGAACACGAAGTAACTGGGACCTTGGGAATACGCTAGGCGTAGTTTGATGCGTTTTCCCAAACCTAACCCTCAAATCGCAGGCTTAATCCTATCTCGTTATGATGGCTTCGGAGCTGCTCGTAGTGATGCTACTTGGATTTCCTGCTGGAGATGCTTCCCCTGATGCAGGTGTCGACGGCGACGCTCTTGCAGACTCTGTTGATCACTTGCAGTGCCGATCTCTAGGCCCCGATGACTAACTTGCTCGTAATCGAACTTCGGAATTTTCATGTGCTCGCTGCCGAACCTCAGCCGCAGATGGGATTGGAAAATTTTATATTTTACTTCGTGGAACTTCTCACAAACACTCCCACATACACATGGACACAGATGCAATAAAATGCAATACTTTTAGAATGGTAAAATGCTCGTTTATTAATATAAAATTGTAGTTAAATATGGAGCACAAATTCTACCAACTTCAAATAAAAATTAATTCAATTGTTCTTCTCTTTTTAAACAAAATAGCATCAGGTTGCTAAGTTACTGTTGATTTTCTTATCTTAATAGAAACTAATTTTGATAATGAAAGGTTACAAATGGAAGTAAATTTGAGTACATAATTAATATTTACAATTTTCTTAAATCTAAATTATTGTCTTTAATCTTATAAGTAAAATTGTTCGATAGCGTTGCACACACAAACGTTATTTATTTATTATTGTCACTGCTCTGCTCTGCACTATTGCACTTTATTTTTAAATACACTGATTTTTGAATTCCCCATTTTCACGTCACTAGTGTTTCTTTTCTATTGTTTTCTTCTAGCATTGCTCTTTGCAATTTTCTATATTATATTATGCTTCATCTTCCTTTACCTTTCTGCTTTGCTCACTATTTTCACTATCCTTTGCTTTTACTTAACAACTACGCTCCTTTTAAAATGCAGCTAACAAACCTTTTGTGTCAAATAAATATGGTCTGTCTTTACAGGTGTACAAATCTTTTCTTTTAAATTATATTAATTTATTTACAAGCCAATTCAAACCCTTGGAAATATGCTTTGCCTTTGCGTGCCTTTCTCCAACTAATTTGCTGTTTGTCGCATCTCATTATCAATGCATTTAATATTTTATTTTTGTTTAAAATTGCAATTATACAAAATATCCCAAATCTGTGCTTTATTGAATCGGTCAATTATCCTGCACTGCAAACAGAGCCAAGTTGTGGGCTTAATACCATCTCAATAGATGTATTTCTAATACTGATTTTGTAATTATTTTCTGTTGATTTTTTTATTGTTACTGCCACTATTATTGCTGCAGTTCTATTTGCTGTACTAGGGACTCGAAATTTCGCATAAATATACCTAGAAAATATTCTGGATCGAATGTGTACCGGTATTTTATGTACCGGTACTTTTGTATACGATACTACCTCGAACCGATACTTTTAAATCGATACGATATGATACGATTGTACCGGTACTTTTCGGTGTATCGAACATCCCTACATGGTGATAGCATAGTGGTCAATAAAATGAAAGGATTTAATAAACCAGCACCTCTTGATTTCAAATCAGTAAATTTAGCAGAATTATGGCAGAAATGGAAACAAAAAATTGACGTTTTCATGGTGGCATCGGAGAAAAAGAATAAGGCAGAGACAGGATTTAAAGATTGCAATATTCTTAAATCTAATTGGAGAAGGATTGGAAATCTATATTTTTAGTTTTGCTAAAGGTACAGTAAAGTCTAGAAATTGTTATAGAAAAGTATGATGCTATTGACTTGTATTTAACCGATTTCAAGAAGTTGGCAACAAATTGTGAATTTGGTGATCAGCATGAGAGCCTTTTACGGGATAGAATTGTTCTAGGAATATTGGATAAAGCAGTACAAGAACGACTCTTAAGAGAACCCGAAATATCATTGACAAAAGCACTAAATTTTTCTCGAGCTAACGAGGTAAGCAAATCGCAGATGAAAGAAATGGAAAAAGGGACAACAGTGGATGTACTTAACAAACAGAAACGTAGAGAAGTAATGGGAACAAGTAAGAAATATGAAAATAAACAATTCGTTCATCAACAACTGCCAAGTGTACGTGGCCCAGAAGAAATATTCAATTGCCGGTTAGATTTAAAGACTATCTTGTAAATACAAAATGTAATTTAAGTGAAAAGTTTGTGGATTACGTTTAATGTATAAAATAAGAGAACATGTAACATATAGACCCAGTAGGTTGTTCATGTTACCATAGAGTTAGGTCAGCTATAAAATAACAAGTTTGAATACAGGAAGACATAATAAAACAAACACGCTTTAGGCTCGAATTGCTTACAGAAACTAAACAGTTTAATAGAATCAAAGCTAGAAATAAATGAAGAGAAAACGATAAAACAAGCACGTAGTAGCATTTTACTGCTAGTAACAGTAAAAATATAAATTTATTTCTCGCTGTTGACAAGCATTTCGATATTCTCTTTAATTTTCTTCTTGCAATCTTGTACAATATCTTAAGTCACACACAACCATTTCTCCTGCATTTGTTAACTTAAAGAGAATCTACTTTACAGAAACGAAGAAATTTAAAGGTTGCATTGTACGAGTGAGCATTAAATCGTAATGTAAAGCTTTATCTTTACAAATAACGCTTAAGATTCAAATGATTTGTTTAAAAATGTCATCTATATATTTTATGTTCTTTAAAATTATTTAACTAATTGATTTCTGCTGGGCTTTCAAGTTTTTCTTCCGAGAAACTATGCCTTTTACAGAATCATCTCTAAAACCTTTTTCCCAGTTCCATTTCGGAGCATAAATTTTTAAAATCGTAAAGCATCTATGTCTCCATAATATTTGGAAGACTTACACATGCAACGATGTGTATCCAAACTTTTTCCTAGTGAAAAAACCCAGAAATAAACTGAACTTGTCACAGTTTCTATTTTAGGTATGACTAACAGACAATGAAACTGGTTTGTTTATTGTATCAGGAGGTATCAAATATAGAAAGATATTTATGTTGTTACACAAATACATTGCGTTCTAGATAAATCACGATAAAATGCACTTATAAATGGTAAATGATAGAGATTCGGCTAAATTGGCAAAATTAACTTTATAACTGTCCCTGTACTTAGTTGATTCAACCTCTTCAGACCAGGACTGAAGTGGTGGGGTGTAAATTTATTATAATTTGTATCCTTTGTTTGCAGATAAGGGCACAAGAGGGAAGTAACGGGTGTTCATAAACAGTCGTCATCCCAGTAGGTTTTGACTTCAGAAACGTATGTCTATTAAAATTGAGAAAAAATGCCCTATGACAGTACTCAATGACGTTTCATTGAGTTGCACGGATTAATCAAAGACATAGCATTTTGTTTTTCAAAGCAACTGGGATGACGACTATTTATGAACACCCGTTAGTATAACGAATAACTCTAATATATGAATTTGGGTAGCAAATGTATCGTTGATGCTTGAATTAAAGACCTAAACAGCAACACAAATTATACCAATTCAAGAATTGAGAACCGGTTTTGCCATGAACCGCCTAATTTGCATCAGTTCAGGTAGCAATCGCAGTGATCAGGTTTTAATTTCTGGGTTCGACTGTGAATTGTTTTCGTGTTTTGTTTATTTACCCTTCCATAAAATGTTTCATACAAATCAGTCTTTTAGAAGACTACTCGATGTTGTTACGTACCAAAGTAATCATGACTTAAAAACGCCTGTCGCGCAAGGGATGGTCATAAACTCAAACTTGACACTAAGTGCAGTTCTAAATTTGTAAACGTCAGTGCTATCTAAAACGTGAGTGACGAATGGCCTATAAACGTCAGTGCGACATATACGAACAAAAAGTGTTAGATGCCAAATGTGATTTGTGTCGCCATCAAATAATGCAAACTAACTCGTCAAAAACGTCAAAATATAAATTCGAAAAACAGCAGGACGGATGTCACAAATACCCTGGTGACCCAAATGTCCAGCAATGACTAACCCTGGTCACAATACAGTTGTAAATTCTGGAGTATGAAAGAAGCACACGCAATTTTATTATCGAGAGTCATCCCTTGTCTGTCACAATAGAGCAAAGGGTCGGCTGGACAATGCTATTGCATCCGAAAGAATAGACGGGGCTCCTTCCATTCAAACAGTGGTTATATAAACTCGAGTAGCCTAGTTTTCGACATCAGTTATCCCAGATCAGTGCCATCGCCTCACGTATTTGTATTGTGTATTTGCATTCGTGTAATATTAACGAATGTGTACGTATGTATATTTGTTTATTTCTTTAAATTAAAAATAAAGAAAGGTTATTGTTTTCCATAAGCGTGTGTATTTTACTGAACTAACTTCTACAGTAAAAATTGCTACGCATCAAATAAATTGGCAAACAGTAACCAAAATGTTATTGTTACTATCTGAATTGGTAACAATCACAGTTGCTCCATAACAACCAATAAATAAGTTCCTTAGTTACCATCAAAATTCTAAATAGGAATAACGTACCTGGTACTCTGCATGCCAAGACCTTGCTCACGGGTGGGCAAAAAAAGCCCAGTCTCTCCACAACAAATACTGACTAACTAACTATCATCAAATAATATTATGTTATTGGGTTTTAATTTTAAAAATCGATTTACAAGTCTCTTGCGCTATTTAATTATAATTAACAATAAATAAAACAAATAAGAAAAATAGATATAATTTTTGTGGCAGAGGGCATAATATGAACATTTCTAATTTTACATGATACCTATTAGAAATTACTGAAGTTAAAAAAAATTCACGGTTTAATTTCTGCTTATAAATCAAAAACTAAAATCGATGTGTCCAAGGTTTCTATTTAAATATTAATAATATAGAAGATATTTGAGAGTTTCCATACTGCACACTGTATACAGAGGGCAATAACAAGCAAAAGGATAGTTATTTATTGTACAAGTGTGGAATGTAGCATGTTAGACACGAAGAAAAAAGTGAATTTTCTCGAGTGTCGAATATGCGTTTCACATGAGTGGAATGCAAAATTTTATCCAACAATCATGGAGTGAGAGGGAAGGATACCGATTGTCATGCTACGGAATCTGCGATGATATTTACAGCTCTCTAATAGTACAGTATCTACCACTGGCAGCGCTGGTGTTCCCGCCGGGTCCTTGATCCGTCACGTAATCGTGGCATACGACCGCTGCGGCAAATCAAAACGTAAACCAGACGTAAACAAACCCCCACCCTGCTGCCAACTGATCCAGTGTGGAACATTTGCACCGCGAGTGGCAGAATACGGTACCATTAAAGAGCCGCAAATATCAACGCAGGTATTGACGAGCGGCATGCCAACAACTCAAGAAATATAAAACAAAAGAAAATGGTATATTGACAGCTGTGAAAAGTCAAAATTACAAATTAATTAGGAGTGAGCTAAATAAAAAGATTAAATTAATTTATAATTGTATTGTTGGTGGCACTGTCAGTATTATCAAATTCGAGGTTAGCAGGTTGGCCTTTGGTATCGACACTAACTGATGCAAAATCTAACCTGCTAATTTCGAATTTGACATAGACTGACAGTGCCACCAACAATACATACCAATAGTGTCTTTCTACATTCTCTCACTTGTGACTTTTGAGTATTCCCTCACTACTAGAAAATATATCACATTTGACATTACTCATCCAAAATCAACATAGTATAATGTTATTACATAGATTGTCCAAAATTCATTTTGAACATAGGAAATTAATGAGTGTGACAAGGAAGACATCAACAAAATGAGCAGCTGGACAAAAATAGAATGTAGTCACGGCTAGATAAATTTTTAAACTACAATTAAGTCAATGAAACAAACAAACACTTCTGTCAAATATTTTATCTGCCATTAAGTAAGCTTTAAATAATTTAAAATAATTATGTGAATAGTAAACAATAGCAAATAAATTGTTGATAGGAGCAATTCGTGTATTCAAAGTGTACAGCAACTTCCTGTTGATTCGCAACAAATTTGCTATCAGCAAGATGGCTGCCCCGCCCACAATACGATTGCAGTACAAGCGTATCTGAACGATACCTTCCCTAACCGTGTAATTAGCACCAGAGGAACAATTCCGTGGCCAGCGAGATCACCCGATTTGTCAGGCCGAGAGGAATTATTCCTCAAGTGCATTATTTGTAATAACACACGTGTGCCAAACAAGTTGATTCTTTTATAGGGAAATAGCAGAAAAAGATAATTCTGTTTAAATTTCTTAATTTGTTTATAAAATATGTGTATTAAAATTTATTAGAAATATTTTTCTTGCTTTTATTTGTACTTAATTTTTTCAAATACTTTATTAATCCGTCAGATTCGCACATTCGGACGGAGGAAAATTGGTAATTACATAAACCTAAACAACAGATTTTATTTCGATGAATTGTGAGACTAGAATAAGTGATCGTCCTAATAGCTGCCCTAAACTGTAACAACTGATAGCGTGAGCAAAAATAACGTCTGAAACTTGATGTATGCCTTCTTGATTTGCGAATTGCAATTTTTGTTATGATTGGTTAAATCGAAATCAGTATCAGGTTTGAACATTTATTATAAAGTTTGAATTTAGGCAGCGGTAAAACTGAAGTTAGTATGTAACCAACCATGCACGAGGGAAATTAGAAAATTGCTAATTATTAACCGTATTTCACTTTATGGCCCCTTAAATTGAAATTTGACAAAAATCGCAAAACTGATAACCTTTAATTTTGAGATAAAATTAAACAAGATGGGACGGTGCAAGCCTTTTATTAGTACTTTGGCACACTGTTGACATGGAGGAGCAGTTTTGGTGTTCGCTCTTTGGGATGTTTAACTGTAGAGTTGGAATAAGCCGTGACTTTTATAAAAAAAAGGCAGATTTCTTGAATTAATTCAGACTTTTAAATTAGTCCAAATTTTTTTCAATTTAAAATAACGTCTAAAGCGTCTTTTGGTGTAATATTACTTTAAACCAATAACCAAGCACTTAACTAAACTGTTCTTGACTACTAAAACATAACAACTATTGGAAGCCTATACTTGATATTAAGTAATACATAGGTGTAAATATTACTATATTGCAATATTATTTATTGTCTCTTCAACATTTCCATTAGGAAAAATAAATATTCTGGCTTTTTTCAATAATAGTCTTATGTCACAATAGAAATGCACTAATTCAAAGGATTTTAAAAAATTCCACACCTGCGGAAGAAGTCACTGCTGTCGTTAGTTGCTTTATGTCAGCTTTGCGCTATATAGTCCTATATCGATCAGTGAAAACACTGAAATCCAATCCACCACTCGATGTCTGTCTTGTTTCAAATAATAGTCTGAGATCATGACTTCATTATACAGCAATAATTCTAACGACATTTACAAGCTGCCCTTCCTCTGCGTCTGTATTTTCATTATTCATTAATTACACTGTGCGCTACTGCAAGATGTAATTTAATTTATGTAACTTATAAACTCCCATGCTTTAGAAAAAATGTGAATTAATTCACCTTTTTGAAAAAAAATTATTCTTTTTCTTCTTATTCACGTTAGAAAAGTAGTTTTACTTAACTCGTATGGCCGTTTAAGTACTCGCTCGTACTCAAACCAGCCACACTTGTTTAGTAAAACATCACTTTTCTGAACATGTTGCGTAATTTTGGACATTTTTCAACTTTAATTGTGTTTAACGGTGTAATTTTCCCATCTAACACCACAATATTTTTATAGCACCCTATAGAGAAAAGATAGTTCTTCCGAAAAAAATGTAAAAAGTATACAGGGTGTCATTTAAAATAAAAAAGTTGAATGTCACTGCTCAAACCTCAGTAGGCCATGAAATAAAATAAATGTACAATAATATAGAGCAGCGTTTCTCAAACTGGGGTCCGCGGACCCCTGGGGGTCCGCAAACGCAATCTAAGGGGTCCGCGAGTTAAGCCCAAATAGATCTATTATTGATCAATAGGTATTCCTATATGGATAATATGTATTTATATAAAACTGACACAGATTTAAAGATTAACTTTTTTGTGCAATTATTTTTGAACCATTTCAGGCATGTTTTTTCAGCCGGTAAAGTTCGACAAACCTCCCCAAATAACTGCACGTGCGCTTACTCGATAACGAAAACATCAGTGGTTAAAATTTGGTGGTTAAAATTTGGTTCAATGTTAAAACGTGACGGACTTTTGGTTACGACTGCGATTTGATTACGCGTTATCACAAAAAGCTTTGACGCATCTAATGCCATTTTGTTCGACATGTTTATGTGAACGAGCGTCCTATACACTTGTATACCTAAAATCAAAATACGGAAATGGCTTAAAAAATGTAGAACCACAACTACGATTAAAACTTTCTACTTTTGAGCCAAACGTTTTTAATCTTATTTCTGTAAAACAACACCATACTTCGCAATAACAATAGTTATTATTATGTATGATTAACAATTCACATTATATTAATATTATTATTATTGTACGCCTGTATTGATACTACAGATTCTATTAATTTTGTAAGTGTTCTTGTGTTTTTACTAGCCCGACTTTAATAATAAAAATATCGAGCTCTCAAATATTATTTAATTTTAGTACCTATACCTAATGTATCAGCAAAGTAAACTGTTTTCAAGGTCACAGGGGTATATAAGTCATACACTATCTATGGTCGATAAAATTGTATGGGGGTCCTCGAATTTTTGTAAGCAAATAAGGGGTCCGCCGATGCCTGCAGTTTGAGAAACGCTGATATAGAGCATATAATTCTGAACATCTTTTGTTAACAAATTATTTTTTTAATATCAATATTATTAAATAAACTAACAGGGGGGGGGGGGGCGCTATCTTAACTCATCCTGTATAAATTGATAGTAATAGTACAAACAAACATTTTATTAATTACGTAAATAATTATTCTAAGATTTTAGCAAAAACTACTGAAATGTAGAAGAAAAATTATCTTCTCAATAAAATGGTAGAATCTAAAAATAAAATAAAGATGTCATGGTCAATTGTGAAACCTGAGCAAAATTCTACAAGTAATAAAAACGAAAATATTTCATTGAAAAGACAAAATTTACTAATAATGACCCCAAAGACGTGGCAGAAATGTTCAACGATTATTTCATTACAGCACCTGAGATCAGGGTGTCTAGCAGATATAGCATTCAAAATTCCCGTATAATTCCCGTATTTCCCGGTCATTTTATTAGGATTCCCGGATACTTTCTGGTCTTCCGGTCTGACTTCTACGGGTATTTATTTAAAAAAAAAAAAAACAACGACCTGTCTTCGCGCGTCCTGTACATTTTTGCAATTATTCCAGATAATCCGAAAATTTTTACGGAAATTTCGCTTATTATTTCCGTAAAGTGGCAAAAATTACTGCCCTTTGATAAAAAAATTCCCGGTTGCCTAAGAAATCACCGCATACTTCCCGCATTTTCAAGAGCATTTTCAAATTCCCGTATAATTCCCGGCTTTCCAGGAATTCCCGGTCGCTAGACACCCTGGAGACTGATAAAAGGAATCCATTTATTTACATGAATAATATTCGCCTCAATCTAAACGATTCTTTATTTTTAATTCCTACGACACAAATTGATGTTGAGTAAATTATTCAACCAATGGAAAATAAACATTCTTTTGGAATTGATGAAACCCCTATAACAGTAATAAAAAATAATTCAGCTGTTTTAAGACGTCCTTTAGAAGATACATGCAAGACATGTCTTCAATCTGGCGTTTTTCCGAATAAATTAAAAGACAATTGTTAAACCTTTATACAAGCAAGGTGATAAATTACAAGTTTCAAACTATAGGCCAATTTCAGTGCTTTCTAAAATTTTGGAGAATATAATTTTTGTTCAACTTTAATTCCTTCCTCATAAATAAAAGTATACTGTGTGAATCGCAGTTTGGTTTTCGTCCCAAAAGAAGTACAACGGACGCAATATTTGATTTCCTAAACTTACTGTATGAGAACTTACAAAATAAAGAGTGCAGTCTTGGTGTTTTTTTCCGACTTGTCGAGGGCCTTTGACTGCATTCGCACAATATATTATTTCAAAAACTAGAATTTTATGGTATTAGAGGAGTTGCACTCGATCTTTTTAGATCATATTTAACCAATAAAAAACAAATTGTTCAAGTACAAAATTGTAATGAACAAGGTGTAGTAACTACACATTTTTCAGAAAAAAAAACCCTAGCCATGGGAGTTCCTCAAGGTAGTATACTAGGTCCAATCCTATTCTTGATTTATATAATTGATTTAGTAGCTAATTTATGTACGGGTCACTTTATATTATTTGCTGATGAAACTAGCATTGTACTAAATCACTCTTGCAATGAAGAATTACTACCAGTTGCAAAATTAGTAATAGAAGAAATTGGTTTTCATCAAATAACTTAATCTTAAATCAAAACAAAACCTTCAATTTACTAATTAGATCAAATCGTTCTCCTTTCAAGGATGTAGATATAATTAGCTCTCACGGAACTATTAAATCTGCAATGTGATAAAATTTCTTGGAATTCAAATATCTAATAATTTTGACTGGCTACCACAAATCAATACTTTAAATAAAAGACTCAACTCAGCTGTATTTGTAATTAGAAAAATTAGTAGGATATTAGGTAAGGATATGGCAAAAGTTGTTTATTATGCGTATTTTGAAAGCATTATGAGTTACGGAATTAAAATTTGAGTAACAGTTGCCACGTTGATATCATTCTTCAGACACAAAAACGAACAATATGTGCAGTAGAGTCCTTAGGCTATTTAGAATCATGTAGAAATGATTTTATTAAAAAAAAATCTTTACTTTCACAAATCTTTATATTTATAAATTCTCTCAATTAATATTTAAGAAATTTCCAAAATTAACATGTAACAACGATTTTCATAATTATAATACACGATGTAACGACGAACTTTGTTTGCCTAAAGTTAATATGCAGGGTGTCTACAAGCGTCTGGCATTCAAAATTCTCGTATAATTCCCGTATTTTCCCGGTCATTTTATTAGGATTCCCGAATACTTTCTGGTCTTCCGCTCTGACTTTTTCGGGTATTCATTAAAAAATGGATAATCCGAAAGTTTTTACGGAAATTTCGCTTATTATTTCCATAAAATGGCAAAAAGTACTGCAAATTCCCTTTGATAAAAAAATTCCCGGTTGCCTAAGAAATTCCTGCATATTGCCTGCATTTTCAAGGGCACTTTCAAATTCTCGTATAATTCCCGGTTTTCCAGGAATTCCCGGTCCCTAGACACCCCGATATGTCCTTAATACAAAATGGTGCCCTATATATGGGCATAAAAATGTTTAATAAATTGCCTACATATATAAAGGAAACAAATACGTTCGAGGTATTTAAAAATCCATCTTAAGTTTTGGCATCATCAAAATAGTTATTATAGTTTAAATGAATTTTTTACAAGTGATGCATCCCAGTCCGTTGCTCGGTAGGAATACTTTTCATTTGTTACAAATGGGCCTTTCCCATACAGCCATTAAGGCTTCTTTGTTTTGTACATATTTGATTTTTTCTTTTGTTTTTTCATAATATATTGTACATACATTTGGGAAATAAATAAATAAATATATAAGCAGGATTTAGTTCTACTGGAATTTACCCTTTGAATAGAAAAATATCCCAAGAAAAGACTGGAGATCCAAAAACTGAAGCGATACTTGGCTACAAAAAATGGTGACAAAGCTATAATACAACACTATAAAGAATAATACTTAGTATGGAATACTCTGAAGTAGTGTTTAATGAATTAAATATTGCTCAACAAAGTGAAAGTGACCATTCAAGTAATAGTTGCCATGACTAGAACCAAAATGCACTAACCCAATAGACGAAAAAAAATTTTCCACGCCTGCAGAAGAAGTTACAGTTATCATTGGTTGTTTTGTGCCACTTGAAGCTATAGGCTACATATCTACCAATAAAAATTCCAAAAAACACCAGTTGATGTCTTATCATGCACGAGATAACAGAGTCGTGCATCATGGCTTCGTTATAAGCCAATATTTTCCTTGCAATCTCAACAATACCTACCGGCAACAGATTTGGAAAATCTGTGGCAGCGCAATCCAAAACATTTTGCTTTTCCTCTTCAGTTAATACAATACAATGTTAAACGATATTTACAAGCCGGAATTTCAATGTGTTTGCCACATAGTTGCCAGGTAATTTCATTTATGTAACTAAAGCCGCATAGCGATGGTTCAATTTTAGTTGATCTACTAACACTAATCAACTTTTCAACATAAACTAAATCAAATTCAGCCAATTGAAATTATTGCAAATCTGGTAGTTTTGTTTTTTACTCGAGACTGAACTGAGAACTAACAAAGTATTAAAGTTTATGTAGTAATAGTTTATGTGGGTTAGGAAATGGAATTTAGGATCGCCGTCCTGTATATGTAACTTTTTGAAGGGTCTAAGGTGACGATGACGATCATGTTTGTGATATAATTCCCAAAATGTATGCCCATTCAAGAAGTAACACAAGATAACTGTTATTAAAGTGGACAGACAAAGTTCACGTGTTTGAATTCCCCTTTCAAACAAGATTCGACTCGTTCATTAGGCTAGCGATGATTCATAGTTAAACAATCAAAGCCTGAATGGGGCAAACTTTTGTTGAATCAACTACAGTTGATCAACTAAAACTGAACTCTCACAAATAGGCATATAAACTCGGATTCAACTTGGCATTAAAATAATCGTTTGAATTAATTCTCATATGAAATCACTGAATTGAAATATTAATATAGAAACTCAAATTGTCAACTAAATCTCACTTTTGAAATATTTGAAATCTGAGAAACGATTAGATAAAAATCAACTGTATGCCATGAAAGAGTTTTTTCACAATATTATAATACAAAAATAAGAATATGATCTATAGTTCTCTCCTATCCGACGGAAAAAACCAGAACTACACTGAAGTGTGTCACCAAGTTTGTATTTTAGGGCATGATTAACAATGAAAATAGTGTTTGTCTTATCAGGAGGTATAAATCTAAAAACATATTTACTGAACGTTGCTACACATACAGTGTGGGATCCTGTAAATGTAAAAGGTAAGAGATAGAGATTGGCTTAATTACAGCAAATATGCTAAACCTTATAAGATCTTCCGGTGCCTAATCCAAACTTCTTAAACATTGCTTGATCTAGGCACAACTGAAAAAAATCATTTACAATTTCCTCGAAACAAAATTACTTCAAGTTGATTTCATAATCGAATTTTAATGATGCGATAACTAAATTAATATTAAAAAGAATTACGAAACTGACCCTTGATGTTCATACCTGCATTAACAACAACTATTATAGGTACCTAATCCACATTAATCTCTTTGAAGTGTCTAGTTAAATGCTGTAATTGCTTTTATCCACTTTGCGTTCGTACTGAGGCTATTACGATACGCGTTTGCGTTTGCGTATCGTAATAGACACAAAGCGCTGCTATAATAAAAATACTAAAAATTTTAATTTTTTTGTTTAAAAAAGTGGCAAAGTAGATAAAATACTGTATGATACCTCGTTTATAAGGCATTTTGTAGCACTTACTCCTTTAGGGCACTCCTCGCTTCGTTCGTCGTACCCTAAATCCGTGCGTGCTACAAAATGCTCCTTATAAAACTCGTATCATAATATACTATTAGAGCTTCCTACAATTTGTGCAGATTGGGGGCAGGGCTGGGTTCTGTACAATACTATTTTTCATGAAAATGTCTTCTAATAGTATATTATGTTATTAGGAGTAAAAAGGATCTTTGTGTGGCGAGACCGGACGCATTTGACTGATGTGCATAAGCGAGTTAGACATGTCCGGTAGAGGTACACAAAGCACAAAGTCACTTTTACTCCGAATAGCATATGCTATCTTATTTTCAAACGCCCGAACTACTATAAATAAATATACCGGGTGTCTTAAAATGAATTACATCTAGTATGCTTTGAATTTCCCTGAATGCAATCTAAAATTTTACTTGAAATTGGCAAGACTGTAAGTCTATGTCAAATTCAAGGTTACTAGGTTAGGTTTTGCGTCAGTTTTGACACAGCCTGACGCAAAATCTAACCTGCTAACCTCTAATTTGGCGGCCAATATCAAAAATATTCGAAAGCTGATTTTTATTCCGCCCGTGTAAAAGTAACCACTTCTATGCCTAGGCATAGAACTAACGCATTTACCTTGTCTGTCAAGTCATTTAAGTTGTCACTTTTATGACGTTTGACAACAATAGTGCATTGTGATCTAGGACGAAAAGCGTAACATTCCCGGACAACCGTGAATACTGTTGGGCGAGGTGAATGCCGAGCCCAACAACACAGGAGTCTGGGAATGTTGCTTTTTGTCCAATATACACATACTATTTTTCCGCCGATCGTACCAGAATAATTAAAAAAATTAGGAAAAACTGCTGATGTAAGGGAATGTTGACTTTGCTCAACAAAATTTTATCAATAATGTGTCGGTTCAGTTACGATTGGCAGAAAAGTAATTTACATGTATGACAAACAGTAAGCTTGATTTTTATTGATCTACTTATCCATCTCTATATGCTGAATATTTGGAAGCCAAATTTTAAAATGGAATTCAAATTCGTGTTTAGGTTTTATTTAGTTTAATAGTAGTATCCAAGTAAGAAAATCCAGGAAAAACGACACTCAACGTTAAAAAGACCAAATTCATGACGATCACAAAATCGCAACAAGAAAATGTATGGGTTGGAGGTGAACAAGTAGAGAAAAAGCAGTGTTGCCATTTAACTGTAGTAGTAATTAGGTACTTATATTCCTAATCAATCATTTGGTTCCTTTTCACGAAAAAACTGGTTTTTTATAAAAAAAAGGACTTCCGACAAAAACTTTTTTACAACTCTACCTAGAAATTACAATTTTTTTCATACGCTAGTGTTTTCTTCATCTGTGTATAAACAATAAACTAAATGCACTCAATTAACAATCACGGTGTCACAGCGCTGTAATCTAACCAGTTAACTAATATGCTAAAAGGCTGATATTTCTGAAGAAAGATTTACAAAAGTAGTAATCTTGTTGTGAATAACAGAAAGTAAGAAAATCTAATGAAAATAGAAAAATTGGAAAGAGCAGGAAATTTTCTGATAATATTAATAACTACAGCAGAACTTCTTCGTAACGACTGCCGTTCTACACAATTTCTGTTTACCGAACGTTTTTCTTGGATTTAGTGACTTTATTTTAAACAGAAGTTCCACTGTAATCATGTATATTTTACCTGTAGGCCTATTTTTTATATTTTAACATGTATTTTGTTTTATTTTTCTATATTTTCAAATGAAGTAACTCGAATCTAAGAGTAAAATGGTAAAAAATTACTTTCATCTAGTATGGCTATGAAATAGTTCCTAATTTATAAATGCAACTATATTTATACTTAAATGTCAAACTTGACATTTGATTTTTAAGTGGTTTATAGTTGCATTTATAATTTAGGAACTATTACATAGCCATACTAGATGAAAATAATTTTTGATCGTACTATATAATGTGGCCCTCAACTCAAAAAGTTTGGAGACCCCTGCTCTAGATGATTATTTTAGTTGTAATTTTTTAAACAATTTTGTAATATTCAAAACAATAACATTCTAATACTTTGACACAGATAAAAGAATTCTTGTATTATGTCAGTTGACATAATTTTGTTTTGTATTTAATTTTTGTAATAGTTGTGCAAATATTTTGACTGGTAAAAAAGGAGAGTAAAATAACATTAGTCCAATATTTTATACAAAAACCTTTAGTTTTCGAAAAAAGTAGGTTAGCAGGTTAAAGTTTTTCTATAAAAGTTTGAGAGCCACAATAAGTTTGAATAAATGTAATAATTAAAAATCAAAGGAACATGTTTTTATATATAATTGTATTAATATCATGTTAACGTCATCTTTAAAAAATACCATAAAATGAATTTTACCAATGAAATTAATACCATATTACACCTCTTAACACTGTTAAAATTTTTCAAAAAGATTATCTTGTATTTTTTTGTTTTATCAGTTACATGAATTTATGCTCTTTGTGATTTACTAAATCTTAGATTACTTATTATTACACATAAAACATTACATATAAACATTACGGCCACAAAAGCAAAGCTTGTGCTTGGCCATTAAAAAAATACTTAATAATATTACTGTTATGATAGCAAATAAAACAAATTAAACAAAATATAATGTTTGTACCTTGAATTGTTAAATCAATCTACCAAATTTATCAAATCAAATAGCAGTACCTAATAATCCAATCCTACTTCATTTATCCACTTTTTACTTTCATTTTTAAGAGTTAATAAGTAAGAAGATAAAATGTCAACCGGAACAAGGTTAAACAATTTTACACAAATAATATTAATGTTTTTGGGAATGTGCTGTACTTGTTTTAGGAATTAAAAGATAAAAATTTCTTCTTACCTTTTGCATCGTGGTCATGAGACAAGACGCTAAAGCGCTATTTATTTTTATAAGCAAGTATAGCAAGTGATTGTAAAAATAATTGAAGAACACAAAAAATATCAGTTGATTAACTAAAGTCCTTATTAAATATTACTTTAATACGCCTTTGTTAAATTTATAGTGGGTAGAAGTAACAGTATGCAATTCCATCTCAGCCTATAATTGCATGTTGAATGACGGACTGACCAGAGCAAAATAAGACACTTTTAATAGTATTAAGTTGTAAAATATTTTTGAGTAATGTAAATTTTATTTTTTGAATTCTTATACATGCACTTTCCATTTAAAGTGTCGAATCAATAATTTATTCCTAAATATTTCACCTGCAAAGCTGCTTTTATAGTTTGTGTACATTTACAATTGAGTTTATTGTGGTTTAAACAGTTTAACTGATGAATAATGATTTCAGTAATTGATTGCGTTTGCAATTTGTTAACGAAACGTTAATAAAATTAATTTTTGATAAATTTTATGATAGTAAATCGCAATTATAAGCCGTTCACGACCTTTTTGGGACAGAGTTGGCTATGATTTTTTCTTTTCATGTTGGACTAACTGATTCGATGATGTAGCGGATGCAACTTTGTTTTTCTGTCAGTGTCTGTTCGACATTTTCTTGCCACCACATTGCCAGATTTATTATTTTAACATTCGTAAGAAAATAAATGATTTATCAAATGTGTAAAAATAATTTTAATTTCCGTCAAAGGAAAAGTCAAAATGCTCAAAATAATTTTGTTACAACAATTTAAAAAGGACAGACCAAATTTAAAAGAACGCGAGTCGATGTGGAGACTAGAGAATATCCGGCAACAATGTATCTATTCAGAAAATATAACCTTAAACTGAAAACAACCTAACCTAACACAAAAAGTGTCAATTTCCACGAGGGAGTTTAGTTGCAACAGAGGTTCTGCCAACAAAATTACTAGATGGTCATAGCCTCACCTGACCCAAAAAGATCGTGAACGGCTTATAAGTAGATTTTTTATTAAAGCCATGCCATATTCAACCTTCTGCAGCAGCTCATCACAACTTTCCGATGCAAAAACAATCACTGTATCATCAGCAAATGAAATAATATTAGCATTTACGTAAAGTTTACTTAAATCACTGATATTGCAATGAATGCAAATTAAGCTAATAATACAGTTATGATAGGAATTTAAAATAATTCCAGCATTTCAAATATATTAAAATAAAATATTCCACATAAATGTCATCATTTGAATTTAAAACTGTAATCGTATAGCATTAGCCTCGACATAAAATAAAAAAACAAGAAAGAAACAATATAAGATCCAGTGGGGACACAACAAAGTTTCTTGGTAGTTGGCTTCCCACAAAACTTTAGCCAGAAATATAAAATAAATATCGCTTTTACAAATTAATGAAGTGTTTCATATTAGTGCAGTGTCCTGGAGAGGCTGCAGAGGTTTGCAATTACTCTTAGCCCCTCTGCAGATAATAAAGGTGTTTAGATATAAGCGTCTGGTTCTGGGCGCTTTATCGGTAATTAGTTGGAGGTCTAGTGTAAGAAGCGGAGACCATAGAAGCCCAAGAATAGCAGCTGCCTTCATGCATGACAGCGGAGCCCTTGCTGCAAGCCAAAAACAGAGATTGGGGCCATATTGAAGAAATTTGCAGAGATCATCCTATAGGCACCGTATTAGCAAGTTTTTAAGACACTTGCAAGGCAGGCTAATCATAAGAAAGGAGCCCAGACAACGAAGGAATTGCTGGTGGGCTTAAACATCAGTCTGCAGAACAAGATTCCAAGGTCAGAAGTACTTTTTCCAGTGATAACATATTTGTGACGTCCTTCACAAGTGTTTTGTTTACAGTAGCTTTGTTTACTTATACCATATCACATATGCCATGCATCAATAAGTTATTACAGATGTAATTGTTAAAAAATAAGCATAACTAAATCTGAACCGTATGAGAAACCTTGAGGTTAGGTTATTATAAATGTTGGCAATAAGAAATTTCCTGTAACTTCAAAAATTCCGTACAAAGATATTCCATTAGTTAAATAGGTAGCTTAAAAACGAGCGCATTCAATGAAACCATAACAACGTCTGCAATTAAGCCAATATATTATAATAGTAATTTATTGTATAAGTGTTTTAGAAAACATTTTATCCACGAAAGAATGTTTAAATGTGAGAAAGAAGTTCAAGCATTTAATAACCTAAACACCAATGCAATATAACGTTTTATCCAGCAACTCAATAAATATCTAAGAAAACAAATTTTGTATTGACATCCTTGAAAAGTCATAGTGACAATTTGGAACGTTCTGAAAGATCAAATAAATTTATAGAGTCGCCTGTGATTCATGTTATACATTGGGCAGTACTGAAGTCTATTGTCAGTCTATGTCAAATTTGAGATTAATCGGTTAGGTTTTGTTTGTTATTTGACACAGACTGATGCAAAACTTAACCTGCAAATTTCGAATTTGATATAGCTTGACAGTGCTACCAACAATGCAGTAGTGAGTGACATGGTTTTTATTTCACTAGTGGCTTATGGTTTCTATCTCACTAGTGGATAAAGGGCCACTTTATAGGTCTTATAACTAGGTGTTAGATAAAATAAATTTACATACCAAACAACACACACGCAGGATGTAAAAACCCAACCCGTGAGATAAGAGTAATTAATTAACTAAAAATATCAATTAATAATACAACTAAAAGCAACAGCCGGGCGTATCATATATATATATATGAAAAACAATGCGCTCTAATGCTTATAATTTATTGCTGATGACATTATATACTTTTAACAATTTGCTTTCTGTTTGCCAAATATGACTATAAAATCAGTAGCCGCCGAACATGTAATTCCAATATTTTCTAATTTGCAACAAAGCTCGATGAGACACTGCATCAAATGCTTTCGCAACTTTTTATTATTGTCTAAATTTTCATAAGACAGCTCTAGTTAAATAAAAAATTGCAGAATTAGTACTCATATTATTTCTAAAACAATATTGTGTTTCTGATAATATATAAAATTTCTCTAAAAAGTTTACCAATCTGTTTTTGTAACATTTTTCTAATTTTACCCCCACTATTTGTGAGTGATATAGGTCGGTAATTATGCACATTTTCTTCTCTTTAGATTTATATAGACTAGAACGCGTGGCCAGCCTACGTCTGGTCCTGCCAGCGTTAAGAAACAGTTTACAATAAAAATGCTTGCTCAAGGCGGCAGCCAGCCTACGGCCGGCCCTGCCAGCGTTAACAATACAAATGCTTGCCGCGTCGCCATTTGTGCGCGTTCATGCTGCGTGTTGCTGCGCGATCGGCAGGTGCACGCGCCTGCTTACGACTGGACGAGATTATTAGGGCCGTTTTAAATATTTCAAGAAATTTACCTAATCTAAAGCATAGATTAATAATGTGAACTAATTGTTTATTATTATTAGTGTTGTCTATCGTCTCCAACAGAGTAATAGCAACATTCTGGACCGATTTGTATAATAATTAGCCTTATCTGCATCATCGGTTCTGTATCATCTAGTATGGAATAAATATTTTCATTTTTAGTTGGTGAATTAGTAACTTCATTAATCACTTGCCACATTTTTCTCAAACTTCCATTAACAAAGGTAAATTTATTTTTTGCAATAATTGTCCTTGCTAATTATAATTAATTTAGTTAATAATTTCTATACATTTTGTAATGTTGAAAAAGCTAATTATCATTAGGGTTACGCAATACTCATTTACTTAATTTATCCCTCACTCTAAGTGAGTTGAAGACTCCATTTGTCATCCATAGCTTTAATTTTGTAAATTTAGATTAAATGTGTACGCTAAGTTTAGAATTTTAAATAAAAGTTTTTAATTTATCAACAAAGAATTGAGATGCATTATCTGCATCCTGCATGTTAAGTAGTACATCAATCCAGTTTTCTTCTGAAATTGCATTCGATACTTTTGCAAAGTAATTTTTGTTATAGTATCAGCATTTGTTTTTGCAGACACTAACACATTGTTACATCAGCACGTTTTATTATTAATACAGGAGAATAATGGTCAGTAACTTGACTGAAGTACCACAAGATAGAGACAGCTCAAGAGCTGATCATGAGAGTGAATAAAAATGTGATCAATACAGGATTTAATAGTAGTTGTTACTTTAGTTGGTTTTTGCAGAAAAGTTATATAGCGGAATTCATGAAGCAAATTTAAGTAATTCCCTGTCGATAATACTATTAGCATTGTCCAGGATATCGATATTAATATCACCAACAAAAATTTCAATATTTTTATTAAATCCTGCAAAATCATTTCAAAACCATGCAAAAACTCATTTTCAAGGTGATCGATAGGCAGCAGTAGCACCAAGTAATAATAATTTTTATGGCCATATATACGAGTAAAACTGAAACCAAAATTATGCTCAATTATATCAACTTTATAATTGATAATGATAATATAACCCCTTACATAAAGTACCACTCCATCGTTTTGATTAAAATGTCCGTTATTGTAATGCAATTTGTATTACGTTAATAAGAATTAGTCCAATTGACGTTAACATTACATTCATTGAAATTTATCTGTGGTTCCCAAATTTAAAAAAAACAAACTTTAATCTGCTTCTTTCAAAAACAACGTTTTTGTACAAGACATTATTGGGCTAATTATGTTATTTTACTGCCCAGTTAACATATTTGCACAAAATCAAGTGACACCAGCTGACGACGTAATCTCTGTAGAAGTTTTTATTATTAAAATTAAAAATTGTGAGAAAAACACTTTCATTGTGAATCCATTTCGAAGTGATGGTGAAACGCGCATGGAGATTAGTCTGTACAAATTCTGGAGCCCGAAGCTCCCATACAGTGCCCGGGCACCAGATCTGGGCACTTTTTTAAAATTCGTACTCGAATACTATAGATACTCAATTCAAAGTACTCATAAGTATTTTTTTGTTAATACTCGTTACTCGTACTCGTGATAATTATCGCAAGTACTCATAATAAGTACTCAATGTATTTACGAGTATTTTTGTGAATGGTGATTCCCCTAATTCGGACATTAAATACAAAACCACTGGAAGCTAAATATTTGATTTCTTAAATATAAAAAGTATAAAACTGTGATTCCCCTGTGATATTATTCATTTATATAAGTGCAGTTACAGTGTGACATGTTTATTTGCTCTGGCCCTACGGGCCTTGGCAACTTAATCCACATTGGTGAAGTTGAACTTCAGTGCCTTGCACAGAAGTTTTAACTTTTTATCGCGAATGTGGATTTAGTTGCAGAGGCCAATAGGGCCAAGACAAATAAACCACATGAGGGATAAAAACAAACTTTAGTGCCGAGGTGCACATTGATTTTTTTTAAATAGAGAAATTAACATTTGTTAACCAACTTTTATAGGTTATGCTGACGTTTTCTATCACCTATCTGTCACCTTGCCAACCGCAAAGTTGTAAAACAATGGATTACTTCACTGCCGATTTCTCGGATTTTAATGACGATTTTGGTGCTTTCACTGCCGATTTCAACACAACTATTATTAAATATTGTTAAATTTATTTCAAAGCAAAATAAAAATTCAAACCTTTTAATTTTAGCTGTCACCAGTCACTGTCAGGCAAAAGTACTCATGTGCTGTACTCGTAATGTTGCACCACGAGTTGCGAGTACTACTCGTTACTCATAGGTGTTCAACTAATAAGCACTCGTAACATTGTACTCATGAGTACTTAAATAAGAGTACTCGCAAAAAAACTCGTGAATAACCTCATTCAGTACTCGGCACAGGACTGCCGTGCACACGCAAATACAAATTATTTAATTTACACCTAATATTAGTAATCAATCAATTAATAAAACTGCAATTGATAGTTTCTTATATAAAATAATTAAAATAAAACTCAAACTTGAAAACACTAAAAATTATTCCTTGCTGAACGGTGATCGTCTTTTATTAGAGGTTCATCAAATTCCATATGACATTTGATTGTTTTTGGGTATGCTCGAAGTTATAAGCTGTAACCAAGCACAAGCAAACCATTTGGGAAAACTGATACATACTCAAATTGCAAAAAATACATGGCAAGTTCATTATTGATCAGATTTACAAAATTAAATTAGATCACGTTATTCAAAACATGCAAGTAAAATTGTAATGGGAGCAGAAGCTGCAAAATACTTTGCAATTGCAATCATCGGATTCTGCTTGTTTAGAATAAACAACCTTCGTATTGCGTTTTGTTCATGTTAATAATATTGGCAAATTTTAGAATTCTTGACTGTACTGAAGAGCCCGCGGAAGCTATTTAATTTAATTATAAAATATCTGGAAAATACAACATACCAATTAGTATGTAGTACTAGTAGTCAAGGCTAGAATAGTGAATCCAACATGCAGAGTTGGCAAAAACCCATCTTTTTTAAAAACGATGACCCATTGGGTTTTTGTGGGTTTTTCTAAGCATTTGAGAAATTTAAATATCGCGCTGCTAGTTACTTGTCTTCTGCACTCGGCACTCACGGTCAGGCTGGAAACTTTTGAGTGTATGTTATAAAATTCCCAAGATTTATAACATATTTATGCGTTTATAGCATTCTGGCAGCATAATCTTTGATCTTGGTCACACTTGTCTGGGTTCTTCCGTTTTTCACAGAAAATGAGGGCATTTTAGCCTATCTGTATTATCTGCTATTTACTATAACATGTAAGTACAGTACAAATGGCACTTACTGCTAAGTATGGAATAAACAAGTAGTTGAAGATTAAAGCAATCTTAACCTCACTTTGAAATGTTCAAAAACAATTGTTCACTAGATATAATATAGAGAAAGATATGAATCCGAATCGAGATGCTGAAAATGAAAAAACACTTAAGGCAGGGCCTTGTCAGCAAGTTCAGCAGCTATTGAAAGACATTTTTCTACGTTCGGACACGTATGGAACAAATGAACCAACAATTTAGAACTCGAAAAGGGCTAAAGGCGGCTAAAAGTTAGTCAAAGTATACCGATACTTTAATAGGTGCCATAGTACCTAGTTCTTATTTTTATTTTATACTAAAACTATTATCATTTTATAAAATTTAATAAGACATAGGGATGGATATAAAGGGTGTTTTACCTAAAAATCAGTTTTTAAACTCAAAAAACCTCATTAGGTTTCCGTGCTTTTTTTAAATCGAAATACCCGCAAAACCCCCATAGATTTTTTAATGGTGGAATTTTCTGACCAATAGGCGTGGGCGACATTAAAATTATATATTTAGGTTATTGATGGCCGTTTGCACCACTTCTACTTAAATTTTAAGTCTCACTTAGAATAGCAACTGTCACTTTTTCATTGCACCACTATTTTAAGGAAAACTTAATGCCTTAAGTTTCACTTAAAATTAAGCCGAAGTTTTCATTGGCTTAAACTGGAACTTAATCTTTAAGTATAAGCAACAAGAAATACATGACAGATCTTCGCATCTTGCAATATCGTAATAAATTGTTAAATAATAATAGTTGTATAACAAAACCATGGAAGATGACAATGATATTATTAATGATGATTTAGAAGTTTTTGAAATTCTTGAACATGGTTTTCCACGACAAATTTATCAAAGAAGTTCTTATTTTCACACTTTGGATGAACTGTCGTTTTTTAAAAGGTTTCGGTTAACAAAAGCGACTTGTACAGAGGTTTTACACCATATTGAACATCGATTAGAGTTTGCGTATGATACGTAAGTAGAATAAGTTTAAGTAAAACCTGTAAACTAAGCTTCCTTACAGTTTTTCAACATTTGTCATTTTGTAGGAATCATTCTGTATCTCCTATCAATCAACTTTTGATTGCTTTGCGCTATTATGCAACAGGCAACCATTTATTATCTGTAGGCGACTTTGGTGGTGTACATGTGTCTACTGGTGTAGAATTGTCAAAAGAGTTTCTGAAGCAATAGCAGATCTGACTCCCCAATACATTAAAATGGCTACTACAGATGATGAAATCATGCAAACGCAAAGAGACTTCTTTGATATTGCTGCCTTTCCCAGAGTATTAGGGGCAATAGACGGAACGCACATTAAAATTCAGTCACCCGGAGGAGAAGATCCTGAAGTATTTCGTAATAGAAAAGGCTATTTTTCTATTAATGTGCAGGCAGTGGGAAATGCAAAACTAAAATTTTTAAACTTAGTTGCTCGTTGGCCAGGATCCGCACATGATGTCACAATTTTCAACAATTCTAATTTAAGAAGGGAATTTGAAAATGGAGTTTATCAAAACGCATTGCTTCTTGGAGACAGTGGTTACAATATTCGTCCATATCTTCTTACGCCTTTATTAAATCCTACAACACGTCCTGAACAATTGTATAATGAATCTCATATACGTACAAGAAATACAATTGAAAGATTGTTTGGCATATGGAAAAGACGTTTTCCAGTAATGGCGTATGGATGTCGTCTGAATTTACAAAATACTTTAACAGTAATTGTAGCGACAGCCGTCTTGCATAATATAGCCCGAGATATGAATGAAGAAGAACCCCCTTACCCAGAAGATTTATTAAACCAACATGAATTGGACAATTTAATTGAAAATGGTCAAATCCCACAAGTACCATTAGCCAATGATGGTGGTCGGGGTGTTTATATCAGAAACACTTTTATTAATCACTATTTTAATAACTTATAGTTTCCTAATACTACTATAATAATTGAAAACTAATTTTGTAAACCTTAATTTTAATTATGTGAAAAATACTATTAAACTTATTCTAACGATTTTATATTTTTTAATTGCGCTTCCTTTATTTCTATATCTAACTGAAGACTTTGTAATCTTAATCGTCTTTCTCTAATATTGTCCTCTCTCTCTTCCTTCTGGATTTGCAACTGCAGCTCAGCTAATTCAGTTTTAATTTTCGCCAAATTGGAATATTGTTCTGAGAGTTTAGATGTATTTTGCGTTGCTACAATTGGACGTCTTCGTTCTTTCCAATTTGAATTGCTGGTATTTCTTTTTACCGTTTTCAATTTTTTATGCATTGGAGACTTCAAATTAGAAGCCTTATAATTTCCCCAATCTTGAGTTGTTCGAGCTTCTTTTTGGGGTTCCTAAAAACAAGAAATGAATAGCTTTATTATGTACCCTGTTGGCGGGCAGTATATATAATGAATTATTGATTAATGAGTAAATGTGTAGGTATAAAACAACTTTAAAAATTAAAATCACATTAATTTACAAAAACCAATAAGTACCTACCTGAACTTGTAACATATCGACTGTTTCCTCCTCTGCAAAAAGTATGTCTTGCTCGTCAATCTCAAATGGTTCACTTTCCACCACTGAAATAGTATTTACGGCAGATTCTAAAGATTGTCCATCACAATCAAATTTATTTTGCAGACCATATACAGTTTTACTATTCATTACAGACAACACTAGTTCCTGATTATCATCATGGATAGTCTTTTCCTTTTTTCCTCCTCCAGTTTTCTTTATAATTCCCTTTTCATCTGCCACATCTTTCCGAACTTGTTTCTTCTTATTTTCATAGGCTTTTCGCAATGATTCTGGAGTCCGATATACGCCTTTGGGCGAACAAGAATTAAATATTTTCGCAATATTTTTCCAGGCATCCTCTTTGTTCCTCCATGTGAGAGCATCCGTTTTTTTATTTTCAATTATGTGTTTAAACTGTGTAATTATATTTAATAAAACATTTACTTCCTCTTCAGAGTAATTAGGGCTTCTAATCCGTTTTTTATGTTCAATACTAAAATACAAAAGCAAAAGGCTTTTTTTATTTCCACAAATATCACAGAAAAATTGGTTGCTTTCTTACCTGTTATTCGTATTATCTGCCATAGGTAATCCTTATAAAGCCTTTTTAAAAAGAAACTGTCTAACAAACTACCACACACTTTTACTAACAACAAAGATCTTACGCATATAAAAATATTTAGGTACTTTGACTGACAGATGATTAGAATGACATTTGAACGTATTTTAATAAAATCAAGGTAACTCGATTTTGGCAAATTGCCGACGGTTGCCTTGTTGTCAAATATTTCCTTCACTTAATTATGACTTTCCTAAGTGCAAAGTGGTGCAATGGAAATAATATTTATGTAATACTTAATTTTAAGTAACACTTTGTAAAGTGGAAGTTTGGGTTGAAGTGGTGCAAACGGCCATGAATTATATAAATTATTTAATATAATAATTAATTAAATAAATATGTGAAACAGAATTACAAGCAAATTTTTATTAATAATATCTTAATATATTATCCATCTTTTTAATGGTCTTTTGATGATCTCTTGATTGTGTATTGGTGTGGTTCATAGTGAAATTGGTGTGCGTTAAAAAAGTTGGAAAATAAAGTGACACATTTTTTGAAATTAAGTGTTACAGTGAGGTTAGGATCGATATATGTAAATATAAACTAGTAATAAAGGAAAATAATGAAATGTTTCAATGCGAATAGTCATTAAGTGTTCTTCCATCTAACTGATGAATGTTCAGGAGTAGGAGCAACCGAGCCAAAAGCACTTGTCCTTAAAAAGAACTTTTTTTAACCGAGTATCGGGTCGCTCTGAAAGCAGTCCCTGTACTTCAAGTAGGCTCGTTAAAGAATAAAATTACAAAGCTGGAGGAGGAAGTACAAGCAATTAAAAACTCAAATAAACAAAAGCAAGATACCGAAGAGCTCTTTATTGAAATTAGCGAGAGAGTTAATAGGGCAACGAATTTTATGGTATATCAAGCAGATGAGTCTCATTTCATTTTATCATTATAATACCAAACCAGATGTTTCTAGATTGTAATGTTTCGCCTATTAGTCCGTTCGGCAGGTACATAATGAGGGGGGTTAGCTGGACACAATTCCCAAGTTAATGAAATTTTGGGATATTGTTTGGGGATGGTATTGGGTGTGGAATCTGAGTTTTCGACCTCGAGGGCCCTGTGCTAACTCGGGGAGGGCCGAAAAACCACGACATTTTCGGACTTTTTTCGGTTTTTTGCTTATATCTTCTGAACCATGCGTTTTTCGAGAAAAACACTTTTATAGAAAGTTGTAGATCATGATATTTCCTTCAATTTTGATTGGTCAAAATTATTTGTTGACCCAATACTTACCGAGATACAGCAGTTGAAAGATGGAACAAATTTCTCAAAACGCAAAAAAAAAATAGAAAAATACAGGTTTTTGCCTCACATTTTTCAACGTATCTATGTATACTATACATAGCTACTTATTATTCTTTATTTTAAACTAGCTGACCCGACAGACGTTGTCCTGTACAAATTTCAATAAATTTGTGATCGTTTTGTGAATTTGTGAAGAGATATTGGCAATGTGTAAACAAAGTAAAAAGGAGAAAAAAAAAACGTATTTCTTAGTGATAATTGCATCTATTAACGATTGTGGCCATGGATATTCAATTTAAGGAGGGGTTAATTCAGAAGTACGCTAATGGAAAATTCGTTTGGTTTGTAGCATTGCGAGTTTTGCGACCTAAATTGCTCCGTGTGATTAGCGGCATTGCAATGCAATTAAATTGTGTCGATTCAATTCAATTCAATTATTTGGTTTGCGACACAATGTGCGATGTGAAGAAACACAATTTGGACAACTGATTCACTTTGTTGTAACTGTATAACCGTTTGTCACTTCAAAACTCACCGTATTTCGTAGGTAAATCTGTAAATTTGCTTGAGATCAAACGACGAAACTTAATTCATTTCATGCGCGTATGCTGACACGGAGGACACTGACGCCTCGGAAACTGGAGTCGTATTTATATTACTTCGGCCTAGTTGCTGGATGGTGATGTTATCGGTGAAACGTAGATTGGTTAGGATTTTTTTGGTAGTTTTGTTTATGAATTGTTCAATGGTGTCAATTCCTAGTTCATGGTGGATTTGATCATTTCGAACAAAACCGAAAAAAGTCCGAAAATTTCGAGGTTTTTCGGTCCTCCCCGAGTTAGTACAGGGTCCTCGAGGTCGAAAACTCCGATTCCACACCCCATACTATCCCCAAACAATATCCCAAAATTTAATTAACTAGGGAATCATTGTTCTGTTGCAACGTTTCATGAAATGAATTAAGTTTCGTCGTTTGATCTCAAGCAAATTTACAGACTTACCTACGAAATACGGTGAGTTTTGAAGTGACAAACGGTTATACAGTTACGACAAAGTGAATCAGTAGTCCAAATTGTGTTTCTTGGCATCGCACATTGTGTCGCAAACCAAATAATTGAATTGAATTGAATTGACACAATTTAATTGCATTGCAATGCCGCTAATCACACGGAGCAATTTAGGTCGCAAAACTCGCAATGCTACAAACCAAACGAATTTTCCATTAGCGTACTTCTGAATTAACCCCTCCTTAAATTGAATATCCATGGCCACAATCGTTAATAGATGCAATTATCACTAAGAAATACGTTTTTCTTTCTCCTTTTTACTTTGTTTACACATTGCCAATATCTCTTCACAAATTCACAAAACGATCACAAATTTATTGAAATTTGTACAGGACAACGTCTGTCGGGTCAGCTAGTTTAAAATAAAGAATAATAAGTAGCTATGTATAGTATACATAGATACGTTGAAAAATGTGAGGCAAAAACCTGTATTTTTCTATTTTTTTTGCGTTTTGAGAAATTTGTTCCATCTTTCAACTGCTGTATCTCGGTAAGTATTGGGTCAACAAATAATTTTGACCAATCAAAATTGAAGGAAATATCATGTTCTACAACTTTCTATAAGGATATTTTTCTCAAAAAAATGCATGGTTCAGAAGATATAAGCAAAAAACCGAAAAAAGTCCGAAAATGTCGAGGTTTTTCGGCCCTCCCCGAGTTAGCACAGGGTCCTCGAGGTCGAAAACTCAGATTCCACACCCAATACCATCCCCAAACAATATCCCAAAATTTCATTAACTTGGGAATTGTGTCCAGGTAGAAAGTACCTGCCGACCGGACTATATTTGCAAATGGGGGAATGATAAAATGAGCGCTCTGATACAAATGGTGCACAATGACGGAAGTTAATCCTAAACTAACTTTTTCTCCATGTGCATGTGGTGTGCATTCATCAAAATGTTGTCCAGAAATAATGAAATTGTTTTGCAGTTGTGCAGAAACTGTGTACATATAACATTTTCAACAGCTGTCCGCAAGATTGGGAAATATTAAAAGAAAATAGAGACAGTTCTCCTCATTCTATGAAAGTGTTAAGCCATTTGATTATTGAATAATGCAAATTAGATGCAAAAAATTATGACATATTCTTGTATGTATACACGATGAAAAAAGACAAATTTTCAGATGGCCAAGAAGATCAACAGAATTATTTCATTGGACACTTTTCAATAATATCTATGACAAATGTATAATATGCAATTTAACAACGTAATTTCTTGCTGCACAGGAAATTAATTCAAAATTCTTGGGACATTCAAATTATTTAAAATCAGTTGAACGCATTTGAATCCCAATCTAAAGAAGATGGCAGCAAGAAAATAAATGATACAATTTTGCATCTAACAACTTGATTAAAACATGAATAGCATTTGTTTACAAAGTTAGTGAAATATCTTTTTCAAAGAAAGAATACGCCAATATTAATTACATTTATGATTATTGTGATGGAAATGAAAGACAAGCAGTTGTAGAATATCAGAGGCGATTTCCTAATCGCAGAGTATACCAGATTGGCGCGTACATGTTCGGCAAAGTTCAACAATTTCTAAGAGGAACCAGATCGTTTCCTAAATCTACCACTGAAAGTGAACCAAACAACGTTGATCAAGAGTATATGATTTTGGAGTTGGTTGAACGCAGTCCATCCACTAGTATGTGAAGGATATCTAATCATGCAGGTGTTACACGAATGAAGGTATGGAGGCCCTTACCTCGGCCCTTACATTATTTTGGTTTATACCCATATCATCTTCGAGTGCAGGCATTGTTACCAACGGATTTAGATTTGCGGATGCAGTTCTGTCGTTGGCTCAATAAACATCAGCATCTTCTTGACAGCATTTTTTTCACTGACGAGGTTACCTATCTTGTATTGTACGACGCCACCGATGAACTACTGTTCCTAGAGTCAGTAATCTTGGAGAGAGACGCGAACAGCTGATCGTTTAGATTAAAAGTACCTTAAAACGTTGCCAGACCTTTATTGTTTGGCTTCAAACCAACAGCGTTTGGTGCCAAATTATTTTTAGTTTGCTTTTAATCGTGAACAATCGTTAAACAAACGACATATCTACCTAACAGCCTTCACAACGAAGGGAATTATGTATTAATCCCCGCTTCGCCAACCGTTCAATACATTTTAGTTTGACCCTAACCGCAACACCTGCAAGAATCACGAATATGGTTTAGTGTCAAAATGTTACCTTCATGCACAAACAGTTGGAGCTAGAACATATCTATTTGACATTGATATTAGGACCACGTTAAACATGCAAACTAGAACGAATTAGGCCCCAAATTGCTGTAGAAGTAAACAAACAAAGGTCTGGCAACAGTGCAAGGTATTTGACATGTTAGCGATTCCTCCTTCCAAGATTACTGACTCTAGGAACAGTAGTTTATCGGTGGCGTCGTACAATACAAGATTACCGATAGTACCAATAATAATACATTGCTGCTCCATTGAAAATCCTCACAAAACCAACAAAAAATATTTCCGCATTGGTTTTCGGTGAACATTTGGTGTGGAATTATTAAACGATTAACTTGTCGAGCCTTTTGTAGAAGGGAGAGATTTATCTCCGCTCTTTACAAAAAGAACTGCCCCTTTTGATAGAGAGAGTTCAGATGTGGTTCCAACAGGACGGCGCACCACCTCATTTTGTTATACAGGTAACTGCATATTTAAATAATTCCTATCACGACCATTGGATCGGAAGAGGTGGTCCAGCCTTGGCCTCCGAGGTCACCTGACCTACCACCCCATGACTACTGTCTTTGGCGACATATGAAGTCAATAGTTTTCTGCAGAAAATACTCGCAATAGACAAGCGCAAATAAGAAATTCTCCTGCCAATGTGCGGCGAGTTGTAATTTTACGCAGGGCTTTGTATTGAAGCTGCAGGAGATAATTTTGAACATAATTTGTAAATACATTTTTCAATTCCTTTTTACATTACTTCAATAATACGCACTTGCTATGGACCTCGAGTCTTAGGACACCCTGTATAATAATTGCTGTAGCACAAGTTGAAAGATCATTCATTCAATTTTATCTAGAATTAAGGGCGTTGTAAGGTCTAGAACGACTCAGGAACCCTTAACAAATTTCAGAACGTCCTATCGAAAGTGAACCGAGATGTAATTTTTCATAGTGCAAGATTTATTTACTAGTAGCAAAGCTCGCAAATCACCAATACTACAATGTTTAATCAACACCTCCTTATCATGACGCTATAATTATGGCAATTTCAGATGAATTCTGTACTCAAAGCAAGCCCATTCTTCAAATGCAACTAATTATGTACCTATCTGATTAATAAATTTATAGACACAGACGTAACAAGAAGCACAAAATTACGTCTAGTAAAATCGTAATTTTTTTCCAATTTCAACCTACGGTTGAGAAACATTGACAATTAAAAAAACAGATGCAAATCGAATAAATGCCTTCAAGATGTGGGTGTATAGGTGGATGCTCACACAACAAACGAGTCTATTTTTCAAGAGCTAAAAATAAACGACACATTGTTGACATCCATAAATCGTAATATACTATGATATTTTGGACATACAGCAAGAACGAAAGGTGGAATCGAAAAACTGATTGTACAGGGAAATGTCAAAGGCAGAAGATCCAGAAGTCGATATCCCTCAGGATGCCACCATATACTTCCGAAGATTTATAGGTTACATCATCCCTACCACATAAGCTGTTTGGGGTTAACTTTTGTTAACCGGCTCATGACAAATAGTCGTGTTTCATGTGTTTATAGAGCTGTTATTATGAAAAAAAAAGGTTGTGACCTTTTTATATGTATTATAATTGACTAAGTTTCGTTTGGTGTAGTCAAGTTTTAGATTTAGCAATCGTAGGCATTATAAATTGTGGTTAAGTTAGGTTATGTTTATAAAAGACATTTTATTAGGGCTTTTTAGTTGTTTTCTGAACATCTGTTGAGAATTAGCAAGAACTAACGAATTTGTGGCAGTAATTAACTATATTCAATGTTGAGACCTAATCTTACATTTAGCATAATTAATTTTCTTTAGTGCATTATCCATTTACCTGACATCTGCACTGTCGTGCCAAATTTTTAAAAAATGTCTTAACTATACTTCCAAAATAATGTGTTTTTTATAAGACTCGACCTTAATTTAATAGTTAAAATATCTGTCAGTTTGACAAGCCGGATGTCAAGTAAATGGATAAAAGTGACAGTGATGTGGACATTACATTCACGTTTCGTTTGTTTTATTGAATTGTGCTGTAAGGTGAGAATATACAAACTGCGTTCGGAAAGGTACCTCTGACTAGAGATGAGTCGTTATTTCAGTAACGTTATTTTGGAACGTTATTTTACGGCAACGTTAAGTTTCGTTACTCGTTCATTAAATAACTTGTTATTTTGTTATCGAGTACAATGGTACACAGTGAGATACGGACAGTGGGACTAGCGTTATGGAATTAATAGATCACGAGTTTTTGCACAACGTTACGTTAAAACATGCGAAGTCGTCGTTCCAAATATTACAAATGGAATTGAATAAATAAACCATTAATAATTATTAATTAGAGGGAGATTTCGGTAGAGGGTTTTTAGCTTATAAAAATAAGCAAATCTTATAATTACTTATAAACATAACGTTGAGCTTACAAACAGCTATGCGATTACCTACTTTTTGATTTCGGAATAAAAAGTTCCAAATCACAGGTCTTTCTTGAACTCATTTCTAGTGCTAAATTTGTGACCGCAAGCACCCACACGATACTATAAAAATTTATATTAAAAATCTAGGTTTTGGCGAGTGAAGAGTGAATAGGTACTGTAAAATTATTTGGCTGGTCGGAATTGTTTAGACTTTTAGAGGAACAATAATACAATAAATAATGTGCACGTGCTGAAATATACAACAAACAGAATAAAAATGCAGACGCCGTGGTCTTCGATATTTGGGTCTTTCAGGGCGTTCGTTAGCATCAACGATAACAGCATTACTGGTCAGCGGTCACGGATGACTCACATTATTACGGAACGCCATGTGTATGTGCGTTTTATCAGTAATGTGGTAACGTTATTTCGGAACGTTATATTTCGGTAACGGGAACGAATGTAACGTTACTAGTTAGTAGCAGTATTTCCCATCTCTACCTCTGACAGCTCTGTTTTCTCGAAATCATTTGATGAAACAGAGCTGTCAGAGGTACCTTTCCGAACGCAGTAACAATAGTATATTATGATACTAGTGTACCGCCAGATGCCAGCGCATATAGCACCAGCCTCGACACCGCAAGGTAAATGAGGTTACAGATAATACATACATACATACAAAATTACTTGGTTTTAATATCGAGAGATACAAAAAAAACTGTTCCTCAGCGGGCTGTGGAAATTCAATGTATGAATAATATGTTGGTGACACTGTACGTCAATCTCAAATTAGAGGTTAGCAGGTTAGGATTTGCGTCATTTTGTGTCATAACTGACGGAAAACCTAACCTGATAACCTCGAATTTGACATTGACGTACAGTGTCACCAACATATTATTCTTACGTTGAATTTCCACAGCCCGCTGAGGAACAGTTTTTTTTTGGATCTCTCGATATAATAATGCGCATTTAATTGGTTGCCTTGCTTTATTGAAAATTAAACTTCTTACTGCCGCTTTGATTTTTTGAATGGAACATATTATTTGAACTAGACACTGTATTTTTTCTATACTGAAGATTTATTATTTTACGTGGCACTTATTGTTTTCTTACTGATTGTTTACTATTTTTACCAAAAGATTATTATTTTACTAAACATCTATTATTTTACTAAACATTTATAATTGTTACTGAACGTTTAACATTTTTACTGTGCATTTATTATCTTACATAACATATATTAGTTTTACTTCTTGCTTATTATTTCTACTGACCAAATGTACTTGTTGTTTTAATAAAATACTGTGCATTTAATTTGTTGCCTTTTAAAAATATAGAACTAAAAGTGGCATAATAAGGAGAAAATGGGGCCCAATATGACCAAAAATAGTTACCGATACCGGGGCCGCTTCTTTCCTCTTTTAGAGAGGTGGAAATGTGGCAAAATTGACATAATCATGTTCAACTACCTCAGGAACTGAGTTTACTAAAAGAATCTAATTTTTTTTTTGTAGCCTACTTATTCCCTTTATATTTTTTTTAAATTACGATAATGACAGCGTTAATGTCCATAACTCGACTAATTTTCATTCCAGAAAGTAAGAAAAACTAAATTTTACGTAATTTAATTACCTATAACTTTAATTTATAACATGTTTTAGATACGTAAAAACTAAAAAATTACAAAAAGTTGAAACCGTGGTAACTTTGCTATTTTTCGTTACAGAAAGACAAACAATTAAACCATTTTAAAGGAATTTTAATAGACTACAAAAAATAACAGGATATTTTTTAAATTAAACTTGCAGTTTCTGAGAAACTGGTTATATGTCAATTTTTGACCCATTTCCATTCTCCACCCCCCTAAGAGGGGGGGATCTATTGATGTTAGATAACCCAGTTGTGGACTTTCTTAATGGTATAAGTCATTAGCTTCAATTTTGCGCTATTATTGTGCCACTTTTAATTCTATTTCTATATTTTCAAAACATATCTTATAAGTGGCTGTGTGCAAATATTGCATGGAATGGTGACTATTAATGAAACCTTCTATTATACAAATATTCAGAACTAGGTTTTGTACAGATTGTTTTATTCTAAAACATCAGACTATTTAGTAGTGTGCTTATAACCGTCTAAAAGGTAGCTACAAAATAATTTTTTAATAGATGTGTGAAAATGTTGCGTGATATGGTGACTATAACTGAGGGAAATTGGTTAAAAAACTGCTTTAAAGTTAATATTTACTCTAAAATGGCTGATTTGGGTAATTCTCATTTCGTAAAAGATATCCCTCAAGTCATTTTTGAATGGCTGTGTGAAAATAATGCATAGTATGGTGACTATTAGTAAAATTATCTACTATAAAAGCATTTTAATGTAGGTTTTGTCGGGTTTTGTACAGAATTTTTTACTTCAAAACATACTATTTAGTTGGGTAGCTATTAACTGTCGCAGAAATATCTTTAATACATTTTTAAATGACTGTTATTATTAAAGCTGATATTATATGGCAAATGCATATTTTGTATATTTGATATGCCGGCAAAACTTTTCGCATATGTATACTAATTATGTGCAAACAAATCGGTTAAGCCAAGTTTCATTTTGCATATTTTGCATATTTATACGTTTTTGAGCATATTTTATGAATTTTGCATATTTTTTTATATTTAGCAATAATTTGTAATGTATGAAGAACTTTTTGATTTTTTTTTTGTAAAATTTAATATTTTATTATATTTATTAATAACATTTTTATGTACAACTGAGATAATATACTTTCACTTTCTGCCGTTGGAGTGCAGTGTGCGTATCGAAATGAGCAGAGGAAAGGGGAAGTCCCTGTTAAAATCTTTGACTATATAAACAAAGACTGCCAGCAACCCCCATTTTTCCCATAGAAGCAATGTATAAGGAATCGGCCAACACAAAATCCATTTCAAGAGTGTTGGGTAAATAACAGTTTGGTGGGGTAGGGGAAATCTCATTTTTATGTTGCTTACAACGTGAAGTTGGTGTTGGCAGTCCATATTTATATAGTCAAACATTAAAATGAATGCCGTCTTTGAATAAAAATTAGAGAAATAAATATACTCATACAAAATAATTGAAATTTTTACATTACTTAGAATACTCCTACTTATTTAAAAAAAATTAGAGCATATTATGTGCATATATTATAACTTTGGGTGCATATACTCAACGAAATGTATGCATATATATATGAGCATATTTTCGCACTTTTGTGTGCATATAATTATCAGCTTTAGATATTATAATACTGTATAGTATGGTCACGTTAAAAAACTAATTTAAACTTAACCTGTACTTCACAAATTTAAACGGAGTAGTGTAGTGTCCTAAAAGACACGGCTAAAACGATTTTTAAATGGTCGAGTGCAAATGCTGCGTGGCATGGCGACTATTGCTGACTGTGTGCGAATGCTGCATAGTATGGTGACTGTTACATACAATTTTGGTTACAAAAGCCATTTTAAATATGGGTTTTGTACGGAGTCAGTTACCTTGGTGGTTGTATTTGTCTACTAAACGTCTATGAAGTAATTTTTGAATAGCTGTGTGCAAATGATGACTATTAGAGCAATTTTTAGTTACGAAAGCTATTTTAAATACAGGTTTGTGCCTGGGCGATTATAATTCTCTAGTAGATGTCGATTAAGTAATTTTTGAATGGCTGTGTGTAAATAGCACTAAAAAACTACTTTAATTGCAATTTTGTACTGAATGTTGTACTTCATAACGTCTGAAATTTATTTGGGTAGTGATGAGGGCCTAAAATACATGTAGAGTGTAATATTTTGAATGGCTGCGTGTAAATGCTGCGTAGTAATGTAACATGGAGTTTAATTGCCATTTTTACAACACAAAAATCAAGAAGGGGCTTTTCGGGTGATCAAAAATGCAGATAATCTGTCGTAATTTATCACCGATTAGAAATTAGATTTTGCAATTGGATTATAATGTCGCTCGGTTGACTTTCAAGTCCCGTTGTACACACAATTTTCACTAACGGTAGGCGTGGCCATATTATATCTTCAGTAGATTTAAATTCCAATAAGTTTTGTTGATTTATTTTCGCGTAAATGCATGGGGTTTTGCTTATCATAAAGAGATACGATGTTAGTAAATTGGGGCAAAATTTACTGTTAATCAATATTGACGAGAATGCAACCAACATCAAATCTCCAAAGATAAGTGACTACTCATACATTTATTCCAATAACAGGCACACGACGTGCTGCAATAACACCATTACGAAAAAACTAATATTGGACAATACGATAAAAGGTAAATTATCAATAACATCTTAATAAAGCACACATTCAGATAATGGATTTCCGTTTTTCATTGGGCAACAGGATAAACACACTTCAAAACGAAACATTTCTGTACAACTGAAAGAAAACAATCAACCATAACCACACTTACATGTTTCCATACGAATCGAACTGGTTGCAATGCTTCAAATCGAGGAAAAACTGCACCTTCCAAGCTTCCATGTGCCCGATTCCCACACCGCCATTAAAGCCCGAATTGGGAAAAGGCATCGGCCAGTTCCCAACATTCTTCCCTCTCGAATTAGTAATATCCAGCAATTGGTAATTGTTGACACTTTTCCCTACACTGTCCACACACTTCCCACTCATCACAGGCCCCGTCCCGAAATTAGCGTTTTGACCAATAATCGGCTGCCTCAAGTTCGCATCGCTGTCGAAATCGCACAAGTCCATGAGCAGGTTGCTGTCACCCATGAGAGAAAACGGAGATAGGACACCATCCATGCCGTTACACACATCAGCGGGAGGAACTTTGCTTGGTTTCGGTGAGTGGAACTCAACGCTGACAGGGATGGGATGCTGCACGGCCTTCTCCTGAATCCTGCTAGTTATGTACTCTTGCAGAAGCGAGTCATCAGTGTTCGTGCCCGCAGTCTTCATGGCAGGCTTAAGGGTGAATGTTTGGCAGCCTCTGTCCACCCTCTTCGGCATATTCTTGGCTGGCGGATAGGCACGCATCAGGCTGCTATTCTTGGACAGATCCTTAACCTCCATTAGCTTTCCATTTTCAGAACTGAACTGCATTGTTCTATACAATTGCGTGTTTGGTTGGGGCACTACTTTAACACAATTAGTTGTAGCAGCGTCCGTGATGTCCACAACTAACACAGGAGCAAATTCATCATCACGTAAGCTCTTTGAACTCGCATCAATTGCGTCTCGAACTGAATAGTCGTGGTCAGTAGGCACAACTGTGGGACGTGCACACTCTGTAACATTTACTTTTTTAACATCCGTTGTGGACACACAGTTGAGTTTATTGGAAATGATCTGGTAGCGCAACCGGTCCTTGCGCTTCAAAATGGTGGGCTTGTGCCGTGAAGGCACCTCTAAGGCCACGGCCACAGGCGCCTCAATAACCTGCAAGGAGTGCCCTACCGTCTCTACATTAACGTCGGGCTTGACAAAGCTGCAGCGTCTTGCGGGAATCTCAAGGTTCTGTCCTGTTTTCTGCTTGAAAATCAGTGACTTCTCACCTGACATACAGTTCGTCTTCACGATCACTTGCTTGCCCTGCAGCGTGGCGCTTTCAGTGGCTGCAGCAGGCTCGAGCATGGGAAGCTCGTCTACAAACCCCAACAGGTCGAGGTCGTAGGACTCCCTGGCACCGACGCTGTGGCCGGGCTTTCGGACCTGGAATGGGAATAGGTGCTCTACGGTCGTCCGGGAGCCTTCGCCGGACATTCCTGCCTGTGCCCACCTGCAAAATCAAGTATCTTAAAGTGAGGTTATGTCGGATCTTTTACCAGCCTCAGCTTACCTTTGGTTTTTACAGGCTATGAGGTCATTGCTGGCAGTGTTATTAGGTTATGGCAGCTAGCTCCCGCCTTTGCAGTCCCAAATAGACAACAGGGGATTTCCCTTGTGTTAAATTGATCGACTTTTGGAACGCATTCTGCGTGTTACACAAGGAGGGAGGACTGCTTACAATAGAGCAGACAAAGACGGACATATAACAACAGTGCATCTCGCGCTCGTAGACATGACGAAACTGCTGCGAGCTTCACCGCGACGTTGCCACGTTTACAGAACAACAGCGATCAGATAGCAAGGGAACCCCCGTGTGAAAATTTTACATATTTGGCTCGAAACAGAGGTAATTAATTAGCAGTGGCAGATCTATTTAAGGATTAATAAAGGGCCAATAAAGTTAACGAGAAACTACAAACACCTGAGTTCTATACGTTGCAACTTAAGCTTTTTCATTAATGAAATCAGAAGTAATCCCAAAAATGATTTAAGACATTTGGCGAAGCACCAAAGCGGAAAAAATCTGAAGAGTAGAAGAAAACTTTTAAAAGAGGTAGCTCATAGGGGGTGAAACAAGTGAAAATATATTGCATATTTGTAAAACGATATTAGATTCTTAACAGAACTAAAAAAGAGAAGCTAACTATATTTAGAAACGGAAAAAAATCGTGTTTATTGTTGCTAATAGAAAAATCAAGGACATCGACTTGAAAAGTATAAAAAATTCAACCAATGTTTACGCTGGCTCCTTGAAAGTTAGATTCGCCGCTAGCAATTTTTATTTTTCAAATCCACAATAAAATAAAATTGAAAATCGAAGCAGAAGTTAATTTTAATTAAATCTTAAACAAAGTCATACATGGTACTTACATTTTATTTCCAACAAATCTGCCTTTCTTTTAAACAATTAAAATCACACAGAACCGGTTGCCTAACAGATCTTTCTAAATTTGAGGGGTTAAAAACAGCCAAACTCAACTTACTTTGCAGAGCACCGACCCGACTCGACTCACGTACGCTTTCCAGGCTGGTACTGGCCCATGAACCACGACCTGATGGCCCTTTCCCTCTTTTCGTCACTTTTCCAATGGTAACGCAAGGGCTGCAAACAGACGTGGGGACTTCGCTGTCGAACTGGAACAATCTGCTGCTTTGTTCACTAAGCTCTGGTTGAGAATGGAATAAAGTTACCTTTCTGGGAAGTCCCTCGGCTTTATCAAGGATATGTCGAATTGTAATTATCTTTTCCGGCTAGAGTGATTTTATCGGTGTTGGAACAGCGATCTCGATAATTCTGTAAATAGTCTGATTTCAGCTGCCGTTATTGCGTAATATTATGTATGATTTCAGGTGAAAAATTACCTACAAGATATGATAATCGATTTAAAACTAAAATGGCAGCGTTGAGAAATTCGTTGTAAAACGACTTTCATGTTTTCTTTGTATTGCTGCGATAATCTACGGGAAATCTGACTTGCTTCATTGACAAATCTATGACTATTTTTGTATTATTTCGTAAAAACTGAAAATAAAGCGCAAGCCTAACAATAGAATGCTTTGGCCTTGAAGTTTTTAGAAACGAGCAATTGTTTTTGTAGTTAAAAATGTACTTTCATGTTCGACTGCACCTTAAAGTCGTTGTTTATGAAACTGGAGTCCATAAAGTGGCACTTTATTGTAGAGGTAATTGATTATCGATAAAGGCACTATCGAAACACTATCGAACTATCAATAGTGCAGTATAACACATATATCGATAGCAGTTCAACGTACTATATTTTTTTATAAAAAGAAGTTTTTGGATTTATATTTAGGCGCATATTTATAATTGTTTATATTAAAAATGAACTCATACAGTTTAGCATGTGTTGATGTAGTTTTTTCCTATAACACGTTTTTCCGTGTTTATTTGATTTTTTTGTGACTAAGTTGACTATCAAAATATCGATATGTTTTCTTCATAGGCTATCGATATGCCAATAGTGAACCAAACCGATAGTTGATCACCTCCACTTTATTGTACTCGTGCAATAATGGCAAGCAAATTGGACTCAACTGTCACGGTCAGGTAAATATTGCAATAAATGTACACACAATATATACTTGAACAAATCTGAACATTAACAGGAAAGTGTGCATAAATGAAGAATCGGTGATTACTGATTAATTACTATGGTACTGAATGTCCATAACACATTTTTGGGTTTGCGGAAAGTTCGTTCCCCACATTTCGTTCCCGGGATATTTCGTCTCCCCACATCTCCTACCCGGAAACTTCGTTCCCGAGCGAGCTCAATTTGTCTCCTATATTACAGGGTGTTGAAAAACGAGTGCAGCGATCGGAATGCAGTTAGAAAAATGAAAGATATATTAATTAATTTATTTATTATAATAAACTTATAAGAACTGTATACAATATGTCCCCGGCTTGAGTTTACAAGAGAGAATTGCATTTTATTCTTAGTTTTACATAAAAATGTTATAGGAATTATAATTCCTGTTTGGTTTATAGAGAATTTTAAGAAAATTTTCAGTTTTTCAAAAATAAGTTAAGCAAAAACTATTTTCTTTTTAGGTAAACTACCCTTTTTACTTCCTTTTACTATAAAGGAAGTATTGGATTCACCCCAAAAATTCGAAATTGAGTTTTCAACGGATCTTCACGTTTTAGAGTCCCCTGATCCCAAAAAACATATTTTTGTTCATTGGTCTGTGTGTCTGTCTGTCTGTGTGTCTGTCTGTGAACAGAATATCTCAAAAACGAAAAGAGGTATGGCGTTGAAACTTCATATATAAGTTTTTTGTACTATGTAGATGAGACAGCAAGCTTTTGAAGAAAAACGCATAACCGGAAGTAGGTGTTTACTCTTGTGATTTTTCAGTTTTTTTCGATTTTTTCAAAACGGCTCCAACGATTTTTTTTAAACTTTACATTTTTTTTACATTTTTAATGTGTATTGATGTGAGATAGGTGATTTTCCAGTTGAACACTTCTAAAGTGGGTTTCTTTTGTTTTTTTTTCTATTTTTTTTATTAACTCCTATTTTAAATAAAACACCCGGTATATTATTACATTTTTGAATTCACCTTAAAATTCTAGAGAAAATTTGTCTCTTCAACTAACACTCGATTTTGTACCGTTTTTGTAGAATTTGTAATTTTTGAAAATTTTTAACAAATGGTTAAAAATTAAAAATGAAATTTTTGACTAATTATAAGATCACTGTAAAAGGAAGTTGTGTGAGTGTATCACACCAGATTTTTGTTCATGATACGGCAAAATATTACTAAGAAAAGTTGTCCAGAATGAAAAATTATGGCCCTATACAAAATATTAGGAAGGTACTTAGATTAAACCTTCATTTTAAAAAAATACAATTTACTATTTTGTTCTTATAAGTTTTTTATAATAAATAAATTAATTAAAATATCTTTCATTTTTCTAACTGCATTTCGATCGCTGCACTCGTTTTTCAACACCCTATAATCTAGGAGACAAATTGAGCTCGGTCGGGAACGAAGTTTCCGGGTACAAGATGTGGGGAGACGAAATATCCCGGGAACCAAATGTGGGGTACGAAATGTGGGGAACGAATTGTGGGGAACGAACTTTCCGCATCCCACTTTTTGTGTTAATTTTACTATTGTCACAGAATAGACATCGAATTTATAAACTCGATTTTAGCAGTCAAACATAAAGCTTTCTATGGAACTCGTACATAATCTGACTTTATGCATTAGTTACATAAATAAAATGTTTTTTTTCTATAGCACATGTTAAAGTGTGCTTTTATCAACTCAAAACAAAAGGTCAAGTTTTACTTTAACAGCAAGGGTAGATAAAGTAGCACTTTAACATCAAGGATAGATAAAGTAATTTAATTTTCTAACTTTCGTTTAAATTAAATATGACAGCTTCGTATTATCGTAGCAACCCAATCTAGCTACTGACATTTTGAACTGTGATTGACTGTCCCTATTTTCTTTTGAAATTGTTAAAAGTTCTTGCTATAGAAAAAAATATTGTATTATACACGACGATAAAGTTATTTCTATCCACTCTTGAATCATTAACGTCTCGACTTCGTCTCGACGTTAAACGATTCACTCGTCGATAAAATTTAACTTTATCGTCTTGTATAATAAATTACTATTATTGATTTGGTCTATTTCTAAATGGCCTTGTGGTATTGTTGCTGTATTAAGTTTAAAATTATTTTTTAACCAACTTCACGTCTGCCATTTCATGTTTAGATTTTTTAGTCTGTAGCTATACGTTTTACACTGTTTTTAATATAGTATTTTTCTTATATTTAATTGTGAAACTTATATTTCATTAATAGTAAATAAATAATCTTATGAAATTAAAAAACTAGCAGTGGACCAGGGGATTTACAGAATTTTTAAAAATTTTCTATTATATCCACAAAACCTGTGCTTTCTTATTAAATCGGAATTTTAGAAAACTGTCAAAGTGTATATACAAGCTCACTACATGATTAATGAACAATTAAAACACACTTTTCGAACAATCTGATTACACTTGTTTACACACATTTCCACTTACCAAATCGTTACGACTCTACTTTTAAGTGTTTTTCCGAGCCTTTAATAATTCACATTCCGACAGAGCTACATCTGTTATTAAGTAAATATTGAAATTATTCACAAAAGATACCTAACGCCGTGTTCGGGCGCCAATTTCAAATATGGTAAAACTACACGCTGCTACCAATTCCACTACCACATGAAATCAGGCGATATTTTAGATAGCGGCGATAAACAGACCGCACGTGTCTCCTTGGAGTGTTATCAGGGGAAACCTGGCAGTCGCTGTTCTCGGAATTCAGGCCGATATACCGAGAAATTCGTACCCTTCACACCTTTAATCTTGCTCAAACAGACGGTTATCTGCTGTGGGTTTTGAAGATGAGCTCCCAGAATTAGCATGTTTGCGAAAGGAAATGGGCACTTGAGTGGGTCGTGTTGGATAGTGGGAATTGTTGGCGATTAGATAAGCAGTTTCGAGTACTATCTGTTCTGAGTGTGCCAAGAAGCCGCAGTCGGTCAAATAGACGAATTTGTAAACTAAGTTCTTCAGCGAATGTTCGAGAATATTGTTTATTAATAGAAATGTTCCGGTTACGGACCTGTGCTTGCGCTTTCTAATGCTGCCGCGGTGTTGCCAGATTGCGCGGGGGTTTTGTGGCGGTATGTGACGAATCTAAGGTAAACGTGAAATTGTTGTGACAAATCAAGGTGCAATGCAGTTTTGCTTGTAGGCTCAAGTTCCTGCCGGTCATAAAGCGTTTACATTGTAGACATTGTGGTTGTCTTTCGTAATTACACAGAGGCATCATGACGTAGGTATTAACGGTGGAAAATCCCAGGAAATCAAGCGTTCCTGGAAAGTGACAG